>JAWDGP010000365.1:402500-530323 GCA_033675545.1 Elysia crispata
TCGATACGGTTTATACCAAAAGTCCATCTCATAAGCCATTTAAGAGGAAATAAGTTTTCATCTCCAGCAATATTGAACACTTTTTTTTTTAGTTTTTAACAAATCGAAGTAAGTTGAGCTAATCAATTCAAGCCTAAGAATAAGAAAATATTTTTCTTGATAAGAGCTTTGCCAGGAATAATTTGATATACGAATTGTCACCCCTTCTTCTCAAATCACATCAACACCAGGACTTAAATTTTTTTTAACAAAAACAAAAAAATGAGATAATTGTACTGAAAATTACATAAATATTATCTATCGCCTATGGTAACTTCAAAACGCCCAGTTGTTTTCTGTTATCTTAAACACTCGAAGCTGAAGTGTTGCACAATAGAGAGCGACCACGCTGTCATAGATAATTTAAATCAGCAAAACCTACTGTATAGTAACAAAAAGATAGAATTATTCAGACCTAAATTTAGATTTAGAATATGAACTCGTACTATCAATGCAAAGTTCATCTTAAAACACGTGAAATGACGCATGTTGTAGCGTTTTGTTTTAGCCTCATTTTTGCAACTCAAGTACTTGTTTGAGAAGATATCTTAAGAAATACCTATTCAAGTATTCAGATAACAAGGGAATTTCCACTTCCCTTATCATTTGGTCGAATTTAACCTAAAAAATCTTTGGTCTTAGAAATGTATTCGTAGTCCGTATCTAAGGTTTGTAGTTTTTAATCTTTGACAATGGATTTTCCTTTTGTTACATGTGTTAAAATGTCAGGACATTAGCTTGGGTCAAGAAAGTACCAATTTACGTGGGGTTTGGGGTTGGGTGGGTGGAAAATTGAAGTCATTGTACTGAGTAGGAAGGTGTCTTGGGAGAATATTAGAAATTTTGCCAGCAATTAGATCAAGGTGCAAACAAATATTTGGAAAAATTTGACGGTCATTAGGCACTTTTCAGCCTTTTTCATGAAAATAAAGTAAACAAGTCTTTTGTTTTTTTTTTTGCTAAAGATGCTTCATGGAGCCGGTTAAATATTGCTATACAATTATGTCTTCTTCTGACATTTTTCAAGAAATTGTCCAAGTTTATGTTGAAAAATTTTCTCAATACAAAACCCTGACATACTGGGTAAGAAAATTCAAATCTGGATTCATGGTGGTGATGGATGAAGTTGGTGAAGAACGCCCATCTTTTTTCGCAACTGAAGATAATTTTACCAAAATGAAGAAATTCGTATTACAGGGTCGATGCGAAACTGCCAAACAGCTCTCGGGTGTATCTGAAATCCTGACTATCTTAAATTAAATATAGTTGCTTCGCGTGGATTCTTCGCCTTTGGACCAGTGAGCAAAAGAAGAAGAGGGTTGGGTCCAGCAGAACCCTCTTTCCAATGGAGGTTAATAACACATATTTTTTAAAGCATTAGTGACTATGGATGAAACATGGATTTGTTATTTTGAACCAGAACAAAAAAAATGTTCACCTGCACCAAGAAGGCGCATGTAACAACATCAAGTGGACAGGTCATTTTTTTTTGTGTTTCTTGAATTGTGAAGGTATATCTATGAATGACTACTTTCAAAATTGACAAATCGTCACATGAGTCTACAACTCGGCTTTGCGATCCGAATTGTTGAGGAAAAGGCGTGCAAACTCCATGATGGGGTCCTTGCACTGTATATTTCTACACACAGGATACAAAAACATTCAAACAGAAGATTAGTGCGAGTTTGAAGTTCTGCCACAATCAACATATTCACCAGAGTTAGCCCAATCAGACTTTTTACTGTTCACTGATCTACAAAAATAAATCGGCCAGTGAACGCCGTTTTAATCACAACCAGGACGGCATCGAAACTTTTCGAGACAGTATAGACGCTCTTTGTGGTTCCTCTTGATCTCGAAGACTTTTGAACGCCAAAGAATTGTGGCAAAAATGTGTAAATCTGCGTGATGCAGAGCTATAAAATTATGGGTGCTAAATTACTAAGATCTATCCATATCGCTTCATATCTAGACCAAAGACTTCTTGAACCCCTTGTTTTATCTTTTCATCTGCATTATAAGGATAATGTAAGCTTATAAGAAGTAAAGCTGTTTATGCCTATGATTTGTCTTTAAGAAACCTTACACAAACATTAACTGAATTGTATGTAGCTGAACTGTGGCTGGGTTTATCGATTTCATTAACATATAGGACCCTAATTACTGTCAGGCTGGGTCTATCTATGTCAGGAAGATGCAATATCTTTTTTATGTCCAGCTGGGTCTATTGATCTCAGGAAAATGCAATATCCTTTTTATGTCAGGCTTTGTCTATTGATGTCATAACGATACAGATCCTTATGAAAGTCAGGCTTAGTCTATTGATGTCAGAAAGATGCAAGAACCTAATTAATATCAGGCTTGGTCTTCTCGATGTTAGGAATATCCCAGACCCTACTAAATGTCAGGCTGGCTATATCGATTTCAGAAAGCCTTTTTGTGTCCTGCTGGGTCTATTGATCTCAGGAAAATGCAATAATTATCCTTTTTGTGTCAGGCTTGGTCTATTGATGTCATGAATAATATCAGGCTTGGTTATCCGATGTCAGGAATATCCAAAACTCTAATGAATGTCAGGCTGGCTATATCGATTTCAGAAAAATGCAAAACCCTAATTAGTCCCAGGCTGGTTCTATGGTTGTTAGGAAGATGCAATACCCCAATTTATGTCAGGAAGATAACGATCCTAGTTAATGTCAGGCTTGGTCTATTGATGTCAGGAACATGCAAGATCCTAACTAATGTCAAGCATAGTCTGTTGATGTCAGAAGATAAAAACCCTAACTAATGTCAGGCTTGGTCTATTGTTGTCAGGAAGATGCAGATCCTTATCGAAATCAGGTTGCGTGTATGGATGTCAGGTAGACGCAAGATTCTTAATAATGTCAGGGTTGTTTTTTTATGTCAGGAGATGCAAGACCTTAATTAATGTCAGGCTCCGTTTATTGGTGTCAAGAAGAAACAATAAGCTTAAAACAATATCAGAATTAGGGGGGGGGTTGTTCAGTGTCAGGAAGAAGCAAGATCCTGTAATCAATGTCAGACTGTGTATATAAACTAAACGATACCATGTATGTTACAGCTTCATTTTGACCTGATGTTTGTGTGTGTGCTCCTGATTTAGATATCGGAGATTTTTTTTTAAGCCTGAAGTATGTATCTACAAAACACATTCGACTCAATTCGTTTCATAAAGCCAGTGCCACCCTTGTAATAAGAGATTGATCTGAAATTGGTCGAATATCCTGCAAGTCCTATTTAAATATAATTCGTTTCTCAGCAATCTGATTCATTTTTTATACTACTCTATATGAGAGTGGCTCTATCCGCTAGGTAACATGCTCTATTATTTCCAAGAGAATTGGAACCTACGAAAAATGTGTAAATATTGTAATTTCAGTAAAGCCTTAGCCTTTTATTTAAGAAAACTGTCTATTTTAATACGTAACAGACACGATGTAACTGTTTACAAAGAATAAAGTCAAGTATTAATCTCTTTTATTTTTTGAAAGGGGTGGATGTGAATTCATCAATAACTTCATTTATTCCAGTGTCAACCACTTGAGCCGGCTTTGTTTTATGTTGATGCGGATAACTGGAATTTTTCATCTTTCTGAATCACTCTTTTATTTTTTAAAGTAGCTCAAATTACTTAGTAAACCCTTTAAAATTTATCACTATTGTGACAATTTCTATCTGTCTTCCTGGAGGTTAAAAACAGAGAGATCAAAATACGTTGTTTATTTTTAAAGTCAGGCCTCTATTTCCTTCATCACAGTTAACATCTGAATGCGCTGCTCTTCTGATATCTAGTCTCGTATTTTTAAAACTCGACAATTATTGTATTTCTTGTTTGGTTGGCCTCTCTAAAAATTTACCACAAAAAAAAATACAAGAATATTACGGTATACTCTAGGGTTCTCAATAGAAGCCGGTTGCACTTTTGTTACACACCTGACAATAACGTCCCTTGAAGAAATGGATGTCGCAAAAAAACTTGCAAAAACATAATTATCTACACAATTCCTCTTTGTACTTCAACGATTTACCGCAATTGTACATACCATAAAGTCAGTTCAGATATTTAGTGGGTTGGAAATTTCATAGAATTTCAAAAGGGAAACAACACAGGAGTACAGATGGAAACAATAATTAACCCAATAACAACATAGTCAAAGCAACGACAGCAACAAAGTAAGGACGAAGACGAAGAAGAAAAATGAGAAAAACGAGGGGACCGAGGACCATAAAAAGAGGGAGGGGGGGGGTAGAAAGGAGAATAAGATACTAAAGATGATAATGATGAAACGGAGGAAAAGAAAAAGCAGAGGTAGGAGGATAAGAATTACTTAATTTGTAAAGCATTATAACATAAAAGTGACATTTTGCTCAAAGAACGTAATTTTATTATTTATACATATATAAAAGGTAATTTCCAAAATTAGAGCCAATCGTATTTAAAATTGTATTTAAAGGTGTTTATGGTTTTCGCAAAATAAAAAATATGTTGGGATAATTTTGATAAATACTTTAAGAGACTCACTCAATATATCATAATTATAATGAAATCACCGAAGCTTGTAGGTATTTATAATATACGAAGGATGGAAGGATTGAGATACATAGGGATGGCATTCTAGGACTTTCTCTCTCTGGAAAGCGTGCCTCAGGAGCTTACTTTACCTAGGATATACATGAATAAATAAATTTCATTAGGATTGCAGGTGAAATATTGCTTAATGTAGAGAATTATATTTATTTACTTCAGATAAAAATAAAGAAGTAAAACCGAAACGAATGGTTGTATATATATATATATATATATAATGTTAAAGCTATAATAAAACAAATGTGTGCTATATTTCCAAAGAAGACAAAGTATTAAGTGCGGTACGTAATGATGAAGAGAAAAGTTAAGATTTCGTATCGATTTTAGTGCATCAAGACACAACACTCTCTAGCATTTTTAGAGTTGACTCGGTATTTCAAACAAAATATAAACTGCACGGTCCTTCAAGAAACAAATGAATAATATGATCCTGCAGATCTAAACTATTCAAATATAACGCTCTCACAAACTCTCACAGTCTTCTACAGGCTTTTCCTTCTGACCAAATCATTTAAAGTAATTAATTTTATATATAGTGGTGCTGACACAAATTATTTGATAAATCTGATTCCTTTTCAAGTTAGATAGTGATTGCATGCCCTGTTATTCTGGTAAACAATAGGAAATTAAACAGAAATTATATTTCTTGCTAAAATGGCTTGTTAAACCCAATACGTAATGAAGCTCAAAGTCAACAGTATCACTTTAGTTGTACTTCAAAATGGTTTGTCATGACACATTCTATAATTCTATTGTGGATTTTATCATTGTTTACTGGTCCACCGTTCCCAAACAAAATATACCAGCTTCACCCAATAATATTTTGTCTCATTCTCTACACACCTGTAGGCAACCACGCACTTCGCAATGATGACGGTGAAAAGCCTCACCTATTACTTAAGGTTAGATCTAGATCTAAACTCTGGTTCTTGTTTAAAAATAGAAATAACTTTATCCTTGTTTGATTCTTAAGAAATCTCCCAATATTGGCATAATGTTAATTTTTAGGTCTTTTATTGAAATGTTTTGAAAAAGGCAATTGCGAGAATGCTAAGCCCTACTGCTAGATTAACTCCATTCTTGGTGTCTAGTTATAGCGTGTCACGTCATGTTGGTTACTGATATTTGAAATCTGTGAAATAATCATGCTATGCTATGCTTAGAAATAGAAGATTACCTTAGACGGTGTTAGAACTAGAGAATAAAATATTTTTCTTTGAGTTTCGGGTTATAGAATAATTAAAAGTTAGAAGTAGCATTTATGTATGATTTCGAAAAGAAGGAAATCTTCAAAATAGATATAATAATAGTTTCGCTCTATGTGTTGCTATAGCCACAGACAACTAGTCAGTATGTCTGCCTGTAAACCTGCTCCTGTCTGGTGGCTGGGCTCCAATTAGTCTTGGCTCATCAGCTGAAAGAGAAAACACAAAAGACGATCAAAGATTAACATTAAAAAAAAAAAATTGGCCGATTCGCCCTCTTTATTTCATCCAATGATCTTTTTCTGTTTCATTCTCTTCACACCTGCCAGCAGCTACACGCTTCGCCATGAGAGAAAAAAAGAACCGTGTCCCCAGTATTGGAAATTAGCACTAGATTCTGGATATTGCCGACTCTCGCGAAATAGAAATTACCTAAAATAAAAAAAGAAACAAAACTTATCGATACTGATTCTTGCAAAAACTTCTTAGGAAGTTGACATAGTGATTTTCCGTTGACACAGTATCAGGTTTTTTTGTTGTATCGTTGAAGGCGATTGTGAATAGCGTATGCTAAAACGCTGGGCTCTCATGCTAGATTACGTTATCCCTTTCTTTCATGGTGGACGCCTATTTATGGCTGTTGTCATTTCGGATCATTGGATAGTAAATGATGCACTGTCTGTAAAGAGAAAAAAAACATCACAAATGGACACAGTTGGTCACTAGATGACTTCTTAAACGTTAGGTGAAATAAAATATAAACAAAGAGGAGAACGTAAAATTAAAAAAAACAAACTAACGATCTCAGCTAAAACAAAAGGTTTTCATTGCCTATATTATACGGCTATAGACGCTCGAATTTTCCTCATATACAAAACGATGTTTAAAAGCCTGCCTATCGTATCGTTATTATATAAGACTAAAAATCTGAAAGTCCACAACAACATGTCAATTTTTCAAAAATGTTGACCCAAGTTTATTTGTTTTAAATCAACTTCATGATTATTTTCAGCCCCATGATCGTGGGCCTTTTTCGTGAGAAGGAAAAAAATAATGGTGCGGTGATACCTAGATCAAAACTTATTGTAATAATGGTTGCAATAGGGAATGCAATTTTGTTGGGCTCGATCAATGTGCAACGCATATGGGAAAAGATATGAAATAATTATAATACTATGAAATATAATTATGTTGTACATACATACATACACACACACATATATATATATATATATATATATATATATATATATATAGAGAGAGAGAGAGAGAGAGAGAGAGAGAGAGACAGACAGACAGACAGACAGACAGACAGACAGACAGGCAGGCAGACATAATGAATGAGTTGAATAGGAATAGGAAGTGAAACAGAGAGAGGGAATGAGAGAATGTACCTAGATCAAAATCTTATGTAAAGATTTATAATCATAATGGTTTAATAGAGAATACGATTTTCCAAAGGTTTTATGTGCCTTTAATGTAAATCGTCAGTTCCCATCGACAAGCAGAAGCATTCCGAAGATCTTAATAGAACTAAATGATTTTTTTGTAAAAGATTTCTTAGCTTTTTATATTTTTCCTGTTTTACTTAAGATTTCACATCAATATGCATTCGTGCAGACGCTTTCCCTTCATACGCTGATAGCAGCTTGAAGTGGAGCTCATTAGTTTAAGTTGCGTAGCATGATTTTTTTTATGTAATTACATTCCCTATACTGTAATAAGCTTTCGTGAAATGGCTAGAATCTTGACTTACGTGGCGCCTGGTAAGTGTGGTGTGGCTGTGGCCTCGATGCTAAGCGGTCACAATACAGGCACCTGGTATAACAGGGAGCAAGCAGAGGGTGGCGAAATAGAACAGACATCATAACAATTCAGCGGTAAGAAGTAGGCATGTTTGCAAATAGAGAAAATTTCGTTTTGAATAACAATAAAAGAAAGTAAAATATTTACTAGATATTTTTGTTTTCGATGCTATAAACGAGTTACAAGTGGACACTCAAGAGGCAGCCAAGTTCCATTAAAGAGCGTCATAAGTAAATTATGAAGGGAAGGTCAAAGAGAAAACAATGAAAAATCAAACCAAGAAACTATAACTATGGTAATAATAAAAGTCATAATGACAAAAATTATAATACTCATTATATACCACTATTTTACTACTACTACTACTACTACTACTACTACTACTACTACTACTACTACTACTACTACTACTACTACTACTACTACTACTACTACTACTACTACTACTACTACTACTACTACTACTACCACTACCACTACTACTACTACTTCCATTACTTACTAACATTACTGCTGGTGCTACTATTATTTCTTACGCTCTATTACTGTTACTACTACGATAATCCTGCTACTATAAGTAATAAGAAAAAAAAGGAGAAGAAGAAGAAGAAGAAGAAGAGTAGAAAAAGAAGAACAAGAAGAACAAGAACAAGAAGAAGAAGACGAAGAAGAAGAAAACAACAACACAAAGAACAAGAACAAGAAGAGGAAGAAGAAGAAGAAGAAGAAAAAGAAAGAACAAGAACAAGAACAGGAAGAAGAAGAAGAAGAAGAAGAAGAAGAAGAAGAAGAAGAAGAAGAAGAAGAAGAAGAAGAAGAAGAAGAAGAAGAAGAAGAAGAAGAAGAAGAAGAAGAAGAAGAAGAAGAAGAAGAAGAAGAAGAAGAAGAAGAAGAAGAAGAAGAAGAAGAAGAAGAAGAAGAAGAAGAAGAAGAAGAAGAAGAAGAAGAAGAAGAAGAAGAAGAAGAAGAAGAAGAAGAAGAAGAAGAAGAAGAAGAAGAAGAAGAAGAAGAAGAAGAAGAAGAAGAAGAAGAAGAAGAAGAAGAAGAAGAAGAAGAAGAAGAAGAAGAAGAAGAAGAAGAAGAAGAAGAAGAAGAAGAAGAAGAAGAAGAAGAAGAAGAAGAAGAAGAAGAAGAAGAAGAAGAAGAAGAAGAAGAAGAAGAAGAAGAAGAAGAAGAAGAAGAAGAAGAAGAAGAAGAAGAAGAAGAAGAAGAAGAAGAAGAAGAAGAAGAAAAAGGGTGAGTGAAAAATAGGGATGAAAAAAGAATGCAAAGGTGGTGAGAAAGTAAAGATAGAAAAGAAAACTGTCCTATCGTTTTATGCACAGATCTTTTAAAGTTATTGTGATTATGTATTCAAGGTATATGGAAATAGGAAGATAATCAGAATGGCTCAGACAGAGTGAGTGAGTGAGAAATTAATATAGAGAGAAAGAGATAGCTAGAGGGAGAGAGAGGAAGAGAAAGAAATAAAATATAATATATATAGAGAGGAAGAGAAAGAAAGAGAGAGAGAGAAAGAGGGAGTTAAAGAGGAAGAGAAACTGGGAGAGAAATAGAGAGAGAGAGAGAGAGAGAGAGAGAGAGAGAGAGAGAGAGAGAGAGAGAGAGAGAGAGAGAGAGAGAGAGAAATAGAAAGAGTTTACCGTGATATCTTTCGAAGCGGCCGCTGCTCTCTAGACGGGCGGATTCTGGATCGTGCTCCTGGTCGAACATCCCGTGCTCTCTGTCCCAGTTAAACTCCCTCACGTACTGGTTGTGATGGTACAGGAGCAAATACGTACAACCCTCAAATTAAACACGTTTTGCCAAAATAATATAGACAAGAGCAAAAGAAAAAGAAATGAAAATTAACTCTAATATATAATTTATTTTCTGTAACGTTGAAAGACCAATGAAAGCAAGAACACATGGGTGCAGAAATAGGAAGACATATTTCTGAGCAAGATTTTGTAAACCATACCAATTAGACTACAAAAGACAGATATTTCAGTTCCAGGGCGATTTTCCTGGAGTAAAAAATGGCACGGCCATTATGTTATACAAAGGTACATTGATAAGAAGCCGCTTGGGTTGGTTCATTGATTTATGAGAGCGTTTTATCACTAGATGTAATCTCTGGACAGGTCGAAGTGAACAGTCTGCCATTCGTCCCTCATTCGAGCCATTGTCAGGAACTCCAATATGTACATTCAAATCCAGTCTTTGTTGTCAACAAACCAGGTCCTGTGTAATCTGCCACTGGACCTCTTCCCCTCTGCTAGACAGTTCTTCTGTTGTATGCCACTGGACCTCTTCCCCTCTGCTAGACAGTTCCTCTGTTGCCTGCCACTGGACCTCTTTCTTTCTGCTAGACAATTCTTCTGTTGTATGCCACTGGACCTCTTCCCCACTGCTAGACAATTCTTCTGTTGTATGCCACTGGACCTCTTCCCCTCTGCTAGACAGTTCCTCTGTTGCCTGCCACTGGACCTTTTACTCTCTGCTAGACAGTTCCTTTGTTGTATGATACTGGACTTCTTCCCCTCTGCTAGACAGTTCCTCTGTTGTATGCCACTGGACCTTTTACCCTCTGCTAGAAAGTTCCTCTGTTGTCTGCCACTGGACCTTTTACCCTCTGCTAGAAAGATCCTCTGTTGTATGATACTGGACTTCTTCCCCTCTGCTAGACAGTTCCTCTGTTGTATGCCACTGGACCACTTACCCTCTGCTAGAAAGTTCCTCTGTTGTATGCCACTGGACCTCTTCCCCTATGCTAGAAAGTTCCTCTGTTGTATGCCACTGGACCTCTTCCCCTCTGCTACACAGTTCTTCTGTTGTAGGCCAGTGGACCTCTTTCCCTCTGCTAGACAGTTCCTCTGTTGTATGTCAATGGACGTCTTCCCCTCTGCTACACAGTTCTTCTGTTGTAAACCACTGGACCTCTTCCCCTCTGCTAGAAAGTTCCTCTGTTGTATGTCAATGGACGTCTTTCCCTCTGCTACACAGTTCCTCTGTTGTATGTCACTGGACCACTTACCCTCTGCTAGAAAGTTCCTCTGTTGTATGCCACTGGACCTCTTCCCCTCTGCTAGAAAATTCCTCTGTTGTAAGCCACTGGACCTCTTTCCCTCTGCTAGACAGTTCCTCTGTTGCCTGCCACTGGATTCTTCCCCTCTGCTAGACAGTTCCTCTCTTGTATGCCACTGGACCTCTTTTCATCTGCTAGACAGTTCCTTTGTTGTCTTCCACTGGACGTCTTTCCCTCTACTAGACAGTTTCTCTGTTGCCTGCCACTGGACCTCTTCCCCTCTGCTAGACAGTTCCTCTGTTGCCTGCCACTGGACCTTTTACTCTCTGCTAGACAGTTCCTTTGTTGTATGATACTGGACTTCTTCCCATCTGCTGGACAGTTCATCTGTTGTATGATACTGGACCTCTTTCCCTCTGCTAGACAGTTCCTCTGTTGTATGCCACTGAATCTCTTACCCTCTGCTAGACAGTTCCTCTGTTGTCTCCCAGTGGACCTCTTTCCCTCTGCTAGAAAGTTCCTCTGTTGCCTGCTACTGGATTCTTCCCCTCTGCTAGACAGTTTCTCTGTTGTATGCCACTGGACCTCTTCCACTCTGCTAGAAAGTTCCTCTGTTGTCTGCCACTGGACCTCTTTCCCTCTGCTAGACAGTTCCTCTGTTATCTCCCACTGGACCTCTTTCCCTCTGCTAGACAGTTCCTCTGTTGTATGCCACTGGACCACTTACCCTCTGCTAGAAAGTTCCTCTGTTGTCTCCCAGTGGACCTCTTTCCCTCTGCTAGAAAGTTCCTCTGTTGTATGCCACTGGACCTCTACCCTCTGCTAGACAATTCTGCTGTTGTAAGCCACTGGACCTCTTTCCCTCTGCTAGACATTTCCTCTGTTGTATGCCACGGGACCTCTTCCCCTCTGCTAGACAGTTTCTCTGTTGTATGTCACTGGACCTCTTCCCCTCTTCTAGACAGTTCCTCTGTTGCCTGCCACTGGACCTTTTACCCTCTGCTAGAAAGTTCCTCTGTTGTATGATACTGGACCTCTTCCCCTCTGCTAGACAGTTCCTCTGTTGCCTGCCACTGGATTCTTCCCATCTGCTAGACAGTTCCTCTGTTGTATGCCACTGGACCTCTTTCCCTCTGCTAGACAGTTCCTCTGTTGTCTTCCACTGGACCTCTTTCCCTCTGCTAGACAATTCCTCTGTTGTCTGCCACTGGACCTCTCTTCATCTGCTAGACAGTTCCTTTGTTGTCTTCCACTGGACGTCTTTCCCTCTACTAGACAGTTTCTCTGTTGCCTGCCACTGGACCTTTTACCCTCTGCTAGACAATTCTTCTGTTGCCTGCCACTGGACCTTTTACCCTCTGCTAGAAAGTTCCTCTGTTGTATGATACTGGACCTCTTCCCCTCTGCTAGACAGTTTCTCTGTTGTATGCCACTGGACCTCTTTCCCTCTGCTAGACAGTTCCTCTGTTGTATGCCACTGGACCTCTTACCCTCTGCTAGAAAGTTCCTCTGTTGTATGCCACTGGACCTCTTCCCCTCTGCTAGAAAGTTCCTCTATTGCCTGCCACTGGACCTCTTTCCCTCTGCTAGACAGTTCCTCTGTTGTATGCCACTGGACCTCTTCCCCTCTGCTACACAGTTCTTCTGTTGTATGCCACTGGACCTCTTTCCCTCTGCTAGACAGTTCCTCTGTTGTCTTCCACTGGACCTCTTTCCCTCTACTAGACAATTCCTCTGTTGTCTGCCACTGGACCTCTTTTCATCTGCTAGACAGTTTCTTTGTTGTCTTCCACTCGACGTCTTTCCCTCTACTAGACAGTTTCTCTGTTGCCTTCCACTGGACCTTTTACCCTCTGCTAGACAATTCTTCTGTTGTCTGCCACTGGACCTCTGTCCCTCTGTTAGACAGTTCTTCTGTTGCCTGCCACTGGACCTCTGTCCCTCTGTTAGACAGTTCTTCTGTTGTCTGCCACTGGACCTCTGTCCCTCTGCTAGAAAGTTCCTCTGTTGTATGCCACTGGACCTCTTCCCCTCTGCTAGAAAGTTCCTCTATTGCCTGCCACTGGACCTCTTCCCCTCTGCTAGAAAGTTCCTCTGTTGTATGCCACTGGACCTCTTTCCCTCTGCTAGACAATTCTTCTGTTGTATGCCACTGGACCTCTTTCCCTCTGCTAGACAATTCTTCTGTTGTATGCCACTGGACCTCTGTCCCTTTGCTAGGCAGTTTTCTGTTGTCTGCCAGTGGACCTCTGTCCCTCTGTTAGACAGTTCTTCTGTTGTCTGCCACTGAACCTCTGTCCCTCTGTTAGACAGTTCTTCTGATGCCTGCCATTAGGCCTCTTTTTCTCTGCTAGACTGTTCTTCTGTTGTCTGCTAATAGGCCTCTGCCAGACAGTTCGTGACGAATTATTGCATAGCGAGTTATTATGCTTTGGTGACCGAATTAATACATAGCAGACTATTACGCTTTACGTGACGAATTGTTGCATAGCAGGCTATAATGACGCTTTGAGTGACGAATAGTTGCAAGCAGACTATGATGACGCTTTGCGAGACGAATTGTTGTATATCAGTCTATGACGCTTTAGATGGCTTAAATAATGCATAGCGAACTTAGACGCTTTTACATGAAGAAATAATGCATAGCGAGTTATGACGCTTTACGTCCCTAAAATGTTGGATCTTTCTCCCTTTTAACCGTTTGTTCAGCTTAATACTATTAAAAAACAGAAAGTTGAGACAACCGATATCATAATGACCACCGAATAATCTGGCCTGAAGTCAGGCTGTAACGAATATTGTACTGTGAAATCAAAGAAAATGGAGGGTTGTTTTTTTATTTTTTTGTTTGTTTTTTTTTTTCAAACAACTGTCAAACTACCTAAGCTGTTTGCAAAAAGAAAAAAACCAAGTCTTATCTCTAAACTTTGTTTATTAACCAAAGCCACATGGATTATGTGAAACTGATTAAACTAATTTCTAACGCATGCGCTCTAAGATATTCATCTGTCCGAAATTGATTGACCATGACGAGGAAAATGGTGATTTTAAAAGTGCAACAAGTAAAATGTCCTCGTAATGAGGACAGTATTTTTTTTCTCCGACACTTGTAACCTCCTATATACAATGACATGTTATTTGGAACATTATTTGTATCCTCATCAATAATGAGTCATCATATCTTCGCCGCTCCACGCAAATTACCCTCGCAGCAGATATACGGATATTCTCTGGTTAGAGCAACTTGATGTCTGATCAGAAAATTTATTTAAATATTCCAGCAAAACAAAAATAATAATCAACAGCAAGCAAGCAAGCAACAACAACAACAAAAACAAAAACAACAACAACAACAACAACAACAACAACAACAACAAAACAGTAAATTCATTATTCGAATACTTTCAATGTTAAAAGTCAAAAGTTGTCCTCCAAGGTTGGTGTTTTTGCATGTTTATTTAGATAGCTAGAGAGAGAGAGAGGAGAGAGAGAAAGAGATAGATAGAAATAGAAAGCTTTTTTCCGCCCTCACACATCTACATGTTCACAACTACTACTTAACGTCTAAATCATATACTCTCGCACTATAAATAAACGTGTATGCATCTTCATAGATCTTGAAAACATTGACCAATATGTAGTTTGTGAAAGTTTTTATAGTTCAGAGTATCTCGTGGGCCTGAACTAATGTGTAGATGGTCAAAGTGATATTCCTCTGTATCTTGTAAACCTGACCCCTGTGTTTCTTTTGTGACTTAACCAATATGCAGTTTGTCAAAGTTACATTCCTTTGTATCTTTGGAAGCCTGACTCCCTGTGTATCTTCTAAGCTTTTAACCAATATGCAGTAAGTCAAAGCTACATTACTTTGTAGTTTGTAAGCCTGACTCAATATTTGGTATCTAAGATTTACGTCGTGCCTGGATGGTTCTGCTGCCCGCCTTGGCTCTGGTGTCATATCCACTGCTGTGAATCTTGTGGTTGGGTACTGTCTGTGGAGTAACCAGTTATACAAAGTGGGATTCTGTGTCTGTGGAGTAACAAGGTATACAAAGTGGGATTCTGTGTCTCTGGAGTAACAAGTTATACAAAGTGAGGTTCTGTGTCTGTGAAGTAAGAAGTTATACAAAGTGGGATTCTGTGTCTGCGGAGTAACAAGTTATATAAAGTGGGATTCTGTGTCTGTGGAGTAACAAGTTATACAAAGTGGGATTCTGTGTCTGTGGAGTAACAAGTTATACAAAGTGGGATTCTGTGTCTGTGGAGTAACAAGTTATACAAAGTGGGATTCTGTGTCTGCGGAGTAACAAGTTATACAAAGTGGAATTCTGTGTCTGTGAAGTAAGAAGTTATACAAAATGGGATTCTGTGTCTGCGGAGTAACAAGTTATATAAAGTGGGATTCTGTGTCTGTGGAGTAACAAGTTATACAAAGTGGGATTCTGTGTCTGTGGAGTAACAAGTTATACAAAGTGGGATTCTATGTCTGTGGAGTAACAAGTTATACAAAGTGGGATTCTGTGTCTGCGGAGTAACAAGTTATACAAAGTGGGATTCTGTGTCTGTGGAGTAACAAGTTACATAAAGTGGGATTCTGTGTCTGCGGAGTAAAAAGTTATATAGAGTGGGCTTCTATGTCAACGAAATTGTAAGTTATATACAGTGGGATTCTGCGTCTGCGGAGTAACAAGCTATATAGAGTGAGATTCTGTGTCTGGGGAGTAAAAAAAATTATATACAGTGGGATTCTGTGTTTGTGGAGTAACAAGTTATACAAAGTGGAATTCTGTGTCTGCGGAGTAAGAAGTTACATGAAGTAGGATTCTGTGTCTGTGGAGTAACAAGTTATATAAAGTGGGATTCTGTGTCTGCGGAGTATCAAATTATTTAGAGTGGGATTCTGTGTCTGCGGAGTAACAAGTTATATAAAGTGGGATTCTGTGTCTGGGGAGTAACAAGTTATATAAAGTGGGATTCTGTGTCTGCGGAGTAACAAGCTATATAAAGTGAGATTCTGTGTCTGGGGAGTAAAAAAATATATACAGTGGGATTCTGTATCTGCGGAGTAACAAGTTATATGAAGTGAGATTCAAGCTCCATAAAAAAAGACCTCCCAATAAAACAAGGGAAAAAACATTGCGTCCGTAATCCCAAGCAAATTATCAGATGTAACACCCAAGCTGTTCCATTATTTTTACACTGAAAATAAGCACTTATAACACTTATAGTTAGGATAATAACCCAAATATCAGAGCTCTTAGCAAACATGACGACAAAATCCAGGTTAAAAAAAGTTATATCAAAGGTAATTAAATGAATAGGGCGATCCAAAATTCATAATTCAATATCCTTTTAAACACAAAGGTAAAAAAAGAGGGGGGGAATTAATAATAATAATAATAATAATAATAATAATAATAATAATAATAATAATAATAATAATAATAATAATAATAATAATAATAATAATAATAATAATAATAATAATAATAATAATAATAATAATAATAATAATAATAATTATAATAAGAAGAAGAAGAAGAAGAAGAAGAAGAAGAAGAAGAAGAAGAAGAAGAAGAAGAAGAAGAAGAAGAAGAAGAAGAAGAAGAAGAAGAAGAAGAAGAAGAAGAAGAGAAAAGGAGAAGAATTATGATATATATATATATATATATATAAAATTATCTTTATTATTATTATTATTATTATTATTATTATTAGTAGTAGTAGTAGTAGTAGTAGTAGTAGTAGTAGTAGTAGTAGTAGTAGTAGTAGTAGTAGTAGTAGTAGTAGTAGTAGTAGTAGTAGTAGTTTTTGTTGTTGTAGTAGTAGTAGTAGTAGTAGTAGTAGTAGTAGTAGTAGTAGTAGTAGTAGTAGTAGTAGTAGTAGTATCATCATCATCATCATCATCATTGGTGATGGTGGAGGTGGTGGCGGTGGTAATAATAATAATAATAATAATAATAATAATAATAATAATAATAATAATAATAATAATAATAATAATAATAATAATAATAATAATAATAATAATAATAATAATAATAATAATAATAAAGTAATAATAATAATAATAATAATAATAATAATAATAATAATAATAATAATAATAATAATAATAATAATAAAAATAATAATAATGATGGTGATGTTGATGATGATAATAATAGTAGTAGTAGTAGTAGTAGTAGTAGTAGTAGTAGTAGTAGTAGTAGTAGTAGTAGTAGTAGTAGTAGTAGTAGTAGTAGTAGTAGTAGTAGTAGTAGTAGTAGTAGTAGTAGTAGTAGTAGCAGTATTAGTAGTAACTATTTCATCTAGATCAATATGTAAGGTCAATGAGCGAAAAAGACTGGAATAAGCGAACGAAAACTTGCACACAAATCTCACCTTGTCTAGGCACAGAAGTTTCTCTACAGGATACACTATTTTCGAGCATCGAGCACATGGTGGATTCATCTTAAAAACCTATAAAATTTTCTATAAAATGCTATAAATTTTTTTGCTAAGCCGTAGAAAAATAGTACAGTCTTTAGAAAGTTGCTTTTGAGCCGGAGATTTGTACCGATTATTTGGTACGACTAGAAGGTCGCAGAGTCCACACCGATTCGATTGGTTCCCTCCACAAAGTAGTTGATTACAAAATGTTAAATAGTTTATATTATATCATGCATCATGTCTTTCTTTTTTTTTCGAATCGTGTGCAAAAATAAAAAAAAAAAACAGCGAGCTGCGGATTGGGTAACCATTGGGACCAAAAGAAAGTAAAAAATAGGTTCTGTTGGGAGCTCTACGAAATCTTAAATCCAGCTAACATGTTTACCACCTATTCTCTCTCTCTCTCTCTCTCTCTCTCTCTCTCTCTCTCTCTCTCTCTCTCTCTCTCTCTCTCTCTCTCTCTCTCTCTCTCTCTCTCTCTCTCTCTCTCTCTCTCTCTCTCTCTCTCTCTCTCTCTCTTTTTTTTTTTTTTCCTTTCTCTCTTTCTCTCTTTTCATCCCTCCTCTATTTGCACTTACTCCATACTGTCTTCATTCTTTCACATTCCATATCCTTCTCCCCCCCTCCCTCTCACAGACACTCCCGCTCCCTCTCTCTCCCCTCTCTTATCAATCATTCCCTATTCCCTTACTGCAATCCAAAAGGATTTTCTCCTCATCAAGCAATAATCATTTATTATTTCTCATATCTTGTATTTCTAACATCAACACGGTCTGTGATGGTTTGTATCGGGATTTTTGCAAAGTTCAAGGAACATTGCACGTAAGTTTTCGCTGAGCCACTCAAGACATGACAAAGGAGATAAATATGGCAACTGTGTTATTAGACATCAGGGCTAGGTTGAGAAGTTTAAAAATCTTGCAATAGGAATTAGTCAATAAAGCGAATAATTATATTTTTATTTTTAAATTCCCCCCTGTATTTTCGTTGCTTAATTTTACCTCCATTTTGACCCGGAAAGAAAGAGAATACTAAACGGTATAATTAAACCATTGGGGCACAAGGGCCTCAGAAATACGGTTAATTATGTTGTGAAAGTTTGGAGTAACAGGGTTGCAGTTATGACAGAATCTTGTTAGGTTGCATACGATAAATAATTGTTAAAATAATAAAGGAGATTCGCTAACTGCATAATGAGTCACCGATCCAGAGCGGCTGTTTGCGTGGTCAAAGCAGTATGGTTGACAAAAGAAGAATAATTAAATAAAACGGAGGTATATATTTGGAAGAGAGGAAAAAATATCCTGTAAGTGCAAAAGGATCAAAGTGTTTTTTTGGCCGCGTAGTGCAGTAAACCGTAACGATACCTGTAGGATGTGCAGTGAACCGTGACGATGCCTGTAGATTGTGCAGTGAACCGTGACGATACCTGTAGGATGTGCAGTGAACCATGACGATACCTGTAGGATGTGTAGTGAACTGTGACGATACCTGTAGATTGTGCAGTGAACCGTGACGATACCTGTAGATTGTGCAGTGAACTGTGACGATACCTGTAGATTGTGCAATAAACCGTGACGATACCTGTAGGATGTGCAGTGAACCGTGACGATACCTGTAGATTGTGCAGTGAACCGTGACGATACCTGTAGGATGTGCAGTGAACCGTGACGATACTTGTAGATTGTGCAGTGAACCGTGACGATACCTGTAGATTGTGCAGTGAACCGTGACGATACCTGTAGGATGTGCAGTGAACCGTGTGGATATATGTTTCATAAGTTAATCAAAAGTTGACTGTGGTCAGACGTAATGTCTTTGATGGTACTACAGTTCAATGCCTATGAGAAAAGTCGATCAGGAAAAACAGAGAAAAAGAAGGGGGGAGAGGGAATAGATAGAATAGAGAGAGAGAGAGAGAGAGAGAGAGAGAGAGAGAGAGAGAGAGAGAGAGAGACCGAGATACTAATTAAGAAAAAGGGAAAAGAAAGACACGTTGGTGTAGGAATAAATGAAAGTACAAATTTATTGAAAGCTTCAAAATGTGAAAGGAACAAAAAAAAGCTAAATATTTAAGCTAAAAAAAAAGGATTTTTGAACAAGATTCTTATAGACTTCGATAAGGACAAAGAAGAAAACATTAGTATAGATTTAATAACTAACATTCAGGAATAAACGGTTGAAGAAAATTGTTGACATAATTATTTTCAAATTATATAGTATTGAAATTAAGAAAAATTAATAATGTAGATCTAAGTACTTTTATCATTTGTCCTTAGAGTTCAAGTTTTTTTCTCTATTGCATTTCTCCATTTTCTGCTTCCTTGTATAAATCTATGCAAGATTTTGTCTTATTCATTTGGTGTATTAATTACAAAAATCATGCCAAAACAACACTTCAAAGGAGGAAAACGAATTGGCTTTAAATGAACATGAGAAATGGTCGATATTTTGTATGCATAGGCAAAATCTAGTGGAACGCTGAAAATTAGCGGTGTATAGATATATCTATTTCTAACAATATCAAAATGAAGTTATAAATGGTTTTTAGATGGTTGATGAAAGTATCTTGGGCAGAGGGAAAGACCAATGAAGACGTGCAATGTCATTACTGGTAAGAATGAACCTCCAATGGTTGGAAACAATCACGGATATATTAACAGGAAAAAATGGACTGGAAAAGATCATGCTAGATGAAAAAATTGGAGGGAAAAGAAGCAGAAGAAGTCAATGAAAATCTTATTATTCAGACTGTCTGAATGCTTTTGCAAACAAAACAAAAAAAGAACTGATGCCTAACGAAACGAAGAGGAATACCAATTTAAGCCTTTAAAGAAGGACTGATGAGAAAAGCATAAGGTAGAGGAGAAAAGGGACAAAAAAATCCTTACTTGACGATTGTATTTCAATATTGCTGAATACCGCGTTCATATTTGTGAAATTAAAAATGAAACAAAAAAAAAAAAAATAGTGTATAGCATTGCAAAGAGCTTTAAATAAACTGAATCAAATTTATGTTCTCCGCATGAAAAGTCAGCAATGATTAGAGGTTAAGGTCACAGTTACGGATTATAATCAGCGTTATGTTTAGGGTGGGGATTATGGTAGAGGTTAGAATTGGGGTTAAAGTTAGGGTTAGAACTATGGTAAGGATCGGGTTAGAACTAAGTTTAGGGTTTGGGTTAGGGTTAACGTAAAGGTAAGGTTGAGGTAGGGGCAAGAGTTTGGGTTATGGTTATGGTGGGGTTAAGGGACAGGTTTAGACTAGGATTAGGGTTAGGGTAAGAGCTAAGTTTGGATTAGGGTAAGTCTTAGATTTTGGTGGGTGAGGCTTACGGTTACAGTTAGAGTAAAGGTTAGGGTTTTGGTTTGTTTTAGGATCAGGGTCAGGATAAGTTTACATTGGATTTAAGGTTCAGTTTAGAGTTAGGGTTTGGGTTAGGTTAAGTGTTAGAACTAGGTTCAGAGTTAGGGTTCAGGAGAAAGTAGGGTTGGTGTTAGGGTAAGAAATGGGGTAAGGGCTATTGTTAAATTTAGGGTTGCGGTTAGAGTTAAGGTTAGGGTAAGAGTTAGCGTTAAAGTTAGCGTTATGGTTAAGTTTAGGTTTTCAAGGTTAAGGTTAGTGTTTGGTTTTCAAGTTAAGGTTACAAATAGAGTTAGAATGAGGGTGAGAGTTAGAATTTCGCTTACGGTAAGAATTGGAGTTACGGTTAAGTTATGCTTAAAGTTAGGGTTAGGGCTTTGTGTTAAGATTATGGTTAAGGCTAGGGTGAGGGTAAGAGTTAGGGCTAGGGCTCGGGTTAGGTTAGGGTAACGGATAAGCTTGAGAATAAGGTTAGGTTTAGTGTAAGGGATATGGTTAGAGCTACGTTTAAGGCTAAGTTTAGAGTAAGGTTTAGGCTTTAGATTAGGGTTAGGAATATGGTTAAGGTTACCGTTAGGGTGAGATTCGTTTTAAGCTAAAGTTCGGGTTAGGTTTAGGCTTGAGGTTAGTTTATGCTAAAGGTTAGGGTTAGGTTTATGGTAAGAGCTAGGATTTTTGTTAGGGACAGGGTTATTGTAATGATTAGGGTTAGGGTAAAGTGTAATGCAGTCGGCATTTTGGAGGTCGGTTGGAATTCGATTTTTAGCATTTTTCACATGTCGTTTGGTGAGTCATCAGCCTAAAGCCTGCCGTTTGTTATAAAATAAGGTTTTGATTCAAGTAAAATATCATCGTCGTCTTCAGTGCTCCAAATATACCAAATTGTAAGACTAAAACGAACGTACTTCGATAAGAAATAACACTTATAGAGGTGGTTTTTTTTTTCTTTTTTTCTATAACCTTTGAATAGACAGCGTTCCGTTTTGGCTCGTCGTGGGCCACAGTGATATGATCTTCAAACCTTGCCATGTGTAGACCCATAATTTTGCGCGTAGAATAATATTTAGGCCAATTGAGTATTTCTGAACTCCCAATCTTTTAGTGAGCACACTTGACCGAAACGACTCAAAAATTGATGTCAGTTTAGATCGGTTCGTTTCTGTTTCAGTGACCACATGGCATCAGGATTGGCGTTAGGGTTAGGATCAAGTTAAAGCCGGTGAGAGAGTGACAAAGACGTATAATATTAAGTATTACTCTACAAGGCCGTGATAGAGTGACAAAGTGTAATATTTAGTATTACTCTACAAGCCGGTGATAGAGTGACAAAGACGTATAATATTTAGTATTACTCTGCAAGCCGGTGATAGAGTGACAAAGTATAGTATTAAGTACTACTCTACAAGCCGGTTATAGAGTGACAAAGTATAGTATTAAGTTCTACTCTACAAGCTGGCAGTAAAGAGACAAAGTATAGTAATAAATATGACTCTATTAGCCGGTAGTAAAGGGACGAAGTATAGAAATATGTATTACTCTACAAGCCGGTAGTAAAGGGACAAAGTATAATAATATTTATTACTGTACAAGCCGGTAGTAAAGGGACAAAGTATAGTGATAAATATGACTCTATAAGCCGGTAGTAAAGGGACAAAGTATAGTGATAAATATGACTCTTCAAGCCGGTAGTAAAGGGACAAAGTATAATAATGTTTATTACTCTACAAGCCGGTAGTAAAGGGACAAAGTATAGTGATAAATATGATTCTATAAGCCGGTAGTAAAGGGACAAAGTATAGTGATAAATATGACTCTTCAAGCCGGTAGTAAAGGGACGAAGTATAAAAATATGTATTACTCTACAAGCCGGTAGTAAAGGAACGAAGTATAATAATATGTATTACTCTACAAGCCGGTAGTAAAGGGACGAAGTATAATAATATGTATTACTCTAGAAGCTGGTAGTAGAAGAAAGGATCATACAACTTCATAATTATTTTTAAACCGCTGAGAAAGTCCTGGCTTTTATTGATCGATGTCATGTGATCTACTTTAAATCTACTCATCTTTTTTGCACGATCCCCATCATTTAATGAAAGCTCATTTTTTCTTTCTTCATGAAAACCGCTTTCTTAGTTTAAAGAAAGCTCGAAAGTGTTGTGCCTTTACATGAAAAGATTACAGTGACAGTTATCATTTTTTATTTGCGGTTTTGGTGTGAGAATGTAAGCCTTGGGGGTCGCAAGAAGTAAAAGATATGTAATTTTCTTAAACCTTTGAATACAGGAAGCTTATATAGCCAATTGAAAGGCCATTAACTATTTAGATTCCTTTTCTTTTCTTTGCTGATCTTCTTAAATGCCTTACAGTCTAGTGCCAGTTTTCTTTTTGTCATGTTGGGGTAATGCATAAAGCAGTTTGAATAAAACAAAATTAAAGTTTTGAATTTATATTGTGTTTTTCTTTTCTTCGGTCCAGTTGTAGGGCTAACAGGATTTAAGTCTGTGAAGTTTGCATTTTGTTCAATGTAGTTGTTTTCCCCACCTGCTCATTTGAACAGGAACTCATAATAGTATATATATATGTTTATAAGCTTGTGGCTTGAAGGAATTTTCGGTATTTCTGTAGACATACCAGAATTAAAGCACCAAAAAGTTTAAATACATCAAGTTAGGGATTAATGAGGGGATCTTCTCTATCGATCGCTTAAAAAATTGCAAGAAAAATTAAGTTGTTTTTATATAATATACATTATTTTTTTATCTATCCTTTTTACGTCTTACTTTCTAAAGCAGTTTGAATAAAACAAAATTAAAGTTTTGAATTTATATTTTTTTTTTGGCAAAAAAAACCCAGCATACAGCAATGCATCAATACACCTTTTCTTGTAGTGCTATTTTTAAAATGTGTAATAAAGCGGCCAATTCTATAATTTACGTTGTAGTGATATGAAAAAACTTCTGTGTAAATTAAGCCAAAAAGAAAAAAAAATGAGCTAAAAAAACAACAAAAAACAAACAAAACAACTGTTCAATTTTTATCATCTATGCTAAGCCAACCTGCATTGTTATGAAAAGAACTAGCCAAGACTTTTCATCGAAGTGATTGATCTAATTCAAATAACATCTAATGAGCTGTAAAGACTATATAAAATTGAAGTAGAATCATAATAATAACAATTTATTTTGCAAAGTTTGACGAATGTAAATTCAGTCGTCTGTAACAAAGCTACTCCATAACGAGTGCAGTGATCTAAATTGTTAACTGTGACTGACTTTACAAACTGGTGTACCGGTACATCTACTGTGTAGTATCTAAATTTAGATACAGTACAAGAATTCGAATCTAAATAATCTAAAGATAAATCGACTCTGACGGTTTTTACAAGAGCAAAAAGGCCAAACAGAATCGTTTACGATCAAGAGCAAGATCGTAGAGTCTCGAATTAAGATTGCATTTTATTTAATTCAATTTAAATTTTCTGAATTATTTCGTAATTTTTATAGCTAAAAAAATGAGTTCATATAAAAATATATACTCACATTATGTATGTATGTATGTTTGTATGTATGTATGTATGTATGTATGTATGTATGTATGTATGTATGTATGTATGTATGTATGTATGTATGTATGTATGTATGTATGTATGTATGTATGTATGTATGTATGTATGTGTGTATGTATGTATGTATGTATGTATGTATGTATGTATGTATGTATGTATGTATGTATGTATGTATGTATGTATGTATGTATGTATGTATGTATGTATGTATGTATGTATGTATGTATGTATGTATGTATGTATGTATGTATGTATGTATGTATGTATGTATGTATGTATGTAAGGCAACTTTGATTTCTTCCTCCGCCACCTCCTCCAAAACCACTCCATGTTGAGTGATGAAGCTCACTGAATAATGATCACCCAGGATCATTGCTTCGCGCGGCAGAAAAAAAAGTTTTAAAATAATTTTGGATTTAATTTCTAAAAAATCTTTTGAAAGTTCAATATATTTTTGTTGTTCAAGGAAATTTTTTGCCAAATTTGTTATGATGAACCAAATAACATTTGAAAGACTGTTATCTGCGTTTTACAATTTTTAAAGCGTGTGGCGTTTTTAAATCAAGTTATTGTTGTTTTATAAATAATTATAAATATATGAAAAACGTATTTAACTTTAATGGAGTGAAAAACTTGAATAATTAAAAAAGTTAATGAAATTCGACCTCCTCCAGCGTAAAGACAAAAGTGCCGTGCAAACTTCTTCGACTTTTTTTTTCTAGAGAGGCAGTTGTGAATGTAAACAACACTTCTGCTTCTTTTGTACGCGTTTCGTACTTCAATATTGTTTTATATCTAAGATATCGACCAGATCCACTCATTGTCAACAAAGAACCGTAAAAACATTCTCGTCAAGCCTTTTTATTAACTGTCCACTCTTAATTTGTCTTCATGAGTTATACAGATTGTGATTAGATCTAGAACATTATAAGCTTCAGCAATCCAGGGTAACCCAATAAATCTTTAAAAAATCCGGGACCGTAATTTTTTTTCTGTGTAATATTGTCTGAAGAGTCGCAAGTTTTTAGATTGCATTGGAGAGCATTTTAACCACATTAGATCGAGCTCTATATTATCTGTAATTGGCCATCAGCACCACATTATGGTCTCGGTGGAGAGATAAACTGAAAAGAGGGCTGTTTAAAAGATTGCTCCAACTTTAGTTTACTTTTTTGCTTCAGATTTCTGCTTCACTTAAAGAATGCTTTATGACAACGTGAAAAGAATGCCAATGTTTCAAGGCTCTCTATATTTTTTAACTTCAGTATGAGTGGCTTTTGAGGAGATATATATCTGTTATTCTTGTAAAATTGCTTTTCTTTAATTTAGTTGTAAAACTCTGTGGGATATTATTTATTGGTGCAAAATTTGCTTTTCTTTAATGTAGTAGTCTTCTCCAACTGTTCATTATCGTAAAGTTTGCTTTTTTTACAGTCCAGTTGTATGGCTTTCAGCATTTAAGTCTATGAAGTTTGCATTTCTTCAATGTAGTTGTTTTCCCCACCTGCTCATTTGAACAGGAACTCATAACTGTGTACATATATATATATATATATATATATATATATATATATATATATATGTGTGTGTGTGTGTATGTGTTTATAAGCTTGCGGCTTGAAGAAATTTTCCGTATTTCTGTAGACATACCAGAAGTAAAGCACCAAAAAGTTTAAATACATCAAGTTAAAGGATTATTGAGGGGATCTCCTCTATCGATCGCTTAAAAAAAATTGCAGGAAAAATCAAGTTGTTAATTATGTAAATTACATTATTTTATTATCTACCCTTTTTTACGTCTTACTTTCTAAATTTTTTTCTAATATGCGGCTTTACTCAAGCAATTCTTCCATCCTAATGGGGAAATGGTAAGCAAATATTTATAAACAATTAGGGGAGGAGGGTGACAGTTGTGTATGATAAGATTTCTTTGATAGACTTCCAGAAAAGTTTTATAATGAGACAGCAGCTTTCCAACAAGCCAAGGATAAGGCTGGTTAGACGGTATCAGATCAATCCACCAGAATGATGACTCACGCAGGAAACGAACTCGGCACCCCTTAGTTTTCAGTCCAACGCTCCACCGACTTAGCTAGATGGCGCTCAGCTATGGCATCCAGGTGGAGGGAAATCTCTGGTATTTTCCAATATTTTTATTAACTCTTCCTCAAATTTGCCATATTTTCTTTAATAGAAAATAAGATCAGTTAAAAACAACAAACCAAACAATCAAAGAATCAATCAATCAATCGATCTATCTTTAAGCATTCAGTTTTTGATGGTGGAATACATTTTTGATAAAGCGTTATAATTGTAATACTTGTAATTCTTTTTGCCTACAGTTTTAAGAAAACAAAAATGGTTCTTATCTTCCCCTTTAAAATAAAATTAGGATTGTTATAAAATCCTGATTTATTCATTTTCATCTTACAAAGCTTAGGAAGACTTTGTGTTATTTTTTTAAGTAAAAGTTTTAAAACCCGACTCACTTGGGAGGAGAGAGAGAGAGAGAGAGAGAGAGAGAGAGAGAGAGAGAGAAAGAGAGAGAGAGAGAGAGAAGGAGAGATATTTTTTATAATCCTATTATCCTCACTGCAAGGAAAAGAAAAAAAGAACATAAAGAAAATGAATAAAATAAAACAATTTTTTTTAAAAGCACAAAACAAAACAAAAGAAATATCATAAACAAGTTTAGTTTCTAATTTAATGCTGCAGAATAAAAAACAACGATGTAATCATGCTTCCACGACGAACTGAGAGTGTAAGTTTACTGTACAGTTTGTTTCCTGTTCATGCTGCGTAAGAATTACATAACGGTGAATAATAACAGAAGATATAAGAAGATGCACAGAAATAAGATCTGTTATAGCGATTACCCTAAGCTTCCTGAGAAACTCAAATTTCGAGAAATGGATCTCTGTATTTTGGTTTCTTGGGTAATGAAATATTGTAATATGCTCATTTTTTCTGGTTGTGTTTTCCTCGTAAATGAAACGTCTTGGAAGAGTTTACAGTCATGTATCACATCAGATGACTGGTTTATAAAACAACAGATTTGTTACTAACAAGATCATATCTCTAGTTAAAGAGTAAGGGACATGTTAGTTGTTTTTTTTTCAGACTTGTAGGCAGCTCATACACACTGCGTGATCTTATCAAAAAGAATTATGTTATTTCATTTCGTATCGTGTTAGGTCGTTCTGGTCATTCACATATAATTAAAAGGCCAATACATTAAATAAACAATGTAATAAGTGAAGCACAGGGTGAAAAAACCGTAATAACACAAAGAGTAGCTGAAGTAATGAGAAAATTAAAGAAAAAAACAAACATGTCGTAGGAGGATGAGAACCAAAGGGGATGAAAAAAATTCACAATTAACTTTGCCTCATGGTGTGCTCTTTGTAGTGGTATTATTTATATAGAGAATTATAATATTTGATGAAAGTTTTTCTTTTCAATTTTATTGAAGAAAATGTTTACTTTTTGGAAAATTTAGGAAAAAGAGCAAGAAATGAGTTGCAACATATTCCACTCTAATTTCATGTTTATTTCAGAAATTTATAAAAATGATAAATATGAAAGTGTCATTCAAGTACGAACAATGTTTTTCGAATATAAATTTGCATTCAGCCCGATTTGCTTGCTTGTTGCTTAATAAAGTCCGTCACCAAATTATGATCTCAGGCTCTTAAACATATTAAATTTAAGCTCCCGTCGGGCAGTTCAAAACTGAAACGAGGGGTGTTAACCCGATAAGCTGAGCAAAAATTCTATTGGACATGAGTACTACTCTAGTACTCTATATCACAAAGGGGAATTGAAATGAAAAAGTCAATTAGAGTACATTTATGAAACGTTAACATGGAATATGGGTTATCTAATTTGCCAGGTTATATGTAACGTTACATACTATGAATGCAGCAAGTTCATAGGAT
The DNA here is from genome assembly GCA_033675545.1 of Elysia crispata. Classification (NCBI taxonomy): domain Eukaryota; kingdom Metazoa; phylum Mollusca; class Gastropoda; family Plakobranchidae; genus Elysia; species Elysia crispata. The sequence goes on from JAWDGP010000365.1 coordinate 430,469, forward strand.
TACAATGAAAATTCAACAAGATTCAAGAACACACGCACACATTATTTTAGTTTTTGTTTCATAGGAGAAAAAATCAAATTATTCCGGATATTAGGGTTTTAAAAATGGAGCTGACTGCCATTTAAGTATTAGATGAAATCAAAGTTTTAAAAAACAACACATTAAATAAAATAAATTTTTGTCAAGCAGGCTCATTGAATGACTCGCAGAAAATAAAAATCTGGTAATCGATACTTTTTAAAGAAGACAAATTTTACATTTTTACCATTTTGAATGTTTTGCAAAAAGTAGGTCTCTAAAGAAATTTGTTCATAATATTTATTCATAAGCCTTTGGCCTTGGAAGTGAAACGAAATTCATCGATCGTAAATTTTTCTTTGAGGATCAAAACAACGACGTCAGACTAATTTACATCGAGTTTTATTTTTTTTTTAATTGTTAATTGATATAGCCTGCCCACAAAACTATGACTCATACATTTTTGCTTAACAAATATAAGTGGAAGTTATAAGATAGAGCACTAACCTCTCCCTATGAATGGTATGGAGCTCGAGTCATGGAAGGAGGTGAATATGTTTCTCCAAGACTAGCAGAAAAAAGTAAATACAAATAGGCCTACAGTTTTTGACACCACTGGATGATAATTAGCGTATTAGAGTCACCACTAGCAATTGCTAAAGATGCGAGACCTTAAACTCACTACCCACAAAAAACATGCTTGCTTCGTGTATGATATACCCTTTCTACAAGGCCGTAATCTCAAGCCTTTTATCCCATCAAACTTCAACCCCCGTCGAGCGAGGCCGAACTAAAGCGAGGACCTAAACTCACTTCTCGACAGTGTTGGACTCGACCCGCGAAGACGGACACTCTAACCCCACAGTCACCTGCCCACTTACAGAGTTTTCTTGGTGCAAGTAAATACATACATTACAACAAAAATGATATTGGACTTAACAGGTTATGGCAATAAGGATTTTTTTATTGACCGTTTGAATGACAAACAAAATTACAGATTGATATAAAATCAATTTGTGTCCTTAGCTCAAACACAAGTTTAAAACGTTTTGATCTACTGAATTCAGACCATGGATTACAGAAGAATGTTACATACTGGAAGAGTAGGCACTGCGTCTGTGGTGGGTTATGATAAAAAAAAAAAAACAGGTTTATTAGTTGTTTTTTTTTTTAATCCATTCTAATTATTCCGCTTCGTCTTTTTGTTTCTAGAACATTCAAGCATAACTGAAGATGTATAACCAATTTCAAAGCAAGAAAGATTATTATTCAAAACCAGTTGTAACTAATGAAGCAATGCTGTAGATAATTATGAAACAAAAATTGTAAGCCCTAGAACTCACATAAGATTTGGTAAAGGCATCACGTGGTTCAGCTTATCGGGTCCTGGTCAGGCTAAGAATAGGAGTGGTTAGGATAGCCTACTATTACTGACTAGTCGATCGCAACCAACACCATGCTTGAACCATAAGTTTCAATTAACTCTTTAGTCTCCGGCTAAACTATTTACCGACTAAAATTTAACCTATTTTACGCTCAATTTTGAGCAGAACCAAGTTTGATACAGGATATCTGTAAATATCTACTTCTCTCATAAAGACCTCTAGATTAAGTCTATCCTAGATCTGCTTGGGGTAAAGTTTTCAAATCTATGTAATTAAAGCAACGCTCATAGTTATTATTATTTTTCTTTTCTTTTGCTATACAATGGAAAGAGCATTATGATTTTTTTTTTTTTTTTTTTGCTATACAATAAAAAGAGTATTATGATTTTTTTTTTTGTTATACAATAAAAAGAGTATTATTATTATTATTATTATTATTATTATTATTATTATTATTATTATTATTATTATTATTTTTATTTTTATTTTTTTTTTTTTTTTTTTTTTTTTTTTTTGCTATACTATAAAAAGAGTATTATGATTTTTTTTTTTTTTGTAAAATTAAAAAAAAAGATGAAATATACAAAATCAAAATAAAGAACAACACAACAACATTAGCAACAACATTTTGTACTATAAAAACAATAAAAATAATAAAAAATTAAAAAGGGGAAAAACTAGATCTAGATTGTTAACCTGTATTGAGAAGATGACAATCTACCTATCTTCCTAGCTATCTCTATATCTACTTACTACTTATCAATCTAACTACATGAAATCTTACCGCTTAATGAGCAATATTCTCTAAAGTTTAGAGAAACGAGAAACCCAGAATAATGATACGGATAGGTCGTCCAAAATTACGCCATCGAAATAATCATTTATTTTCTTAAACTGCCGGTGACACATTGAACTCATCAACCTTTAAACCTTAATTTGATTCAATATCGTATCTGCATTAGTTTGCATAATGTTCCCAGCAAACTAATGATCAGAACCCCGACTACTCTCCCCTTAAGTAAATTTAAAAGTCAGATGAGGTGCAAATTTATGTGGAGAGAGAGAGAGAGAGAGAGAGAGAGAGAGAGAGAGAGAGAGAGAGAGAGAGAGAGAGAGAGAGAGAGAGAGAGAGAACCCTCTCTAGAAGCTTATCGATAGCTATCGTGTCTGCCAGTATAACTCCTTTTGTCTATGTAGGTCGCCGATTTTTTTTTTCACATAGAACTTGACTTGGTAATGCATGTAAGGGATCAACAAGCTGTTTTGTTACAAGGGTTTTCAATGATGATTATGGTTTCATAACGTCGTAGAAGCCTTAAGTTTTCCATTGACTAAAGAAAACCATGCTTGCGTTCCTTTAAAGAATGGGCTAGCGTAGAGTAAGACTAAAACACTCTAGCAATGTAATATACGGTCTGATTATTATCGATTTTTAGGGCTAATAAAATTCCTTTATTATTATGCGACGTATTTTTTAAGAAACATTAATTTGATCTTATTTTCCATTCATTTGAGTACAGGTACATGTTGTATTGGGTAGGGGTGTTTATAACAAAATTGCTAATCTCTACGGGTTGTTTTTTTAAGATGAGTGCCTTAAACCACTGTTTGGTTATAGTTTGCAGACCGTGACCGTCTTACATACTCAACAGTTGCTCCCGATGTTTAAAATTGAAAAGTAACTTTTTGGCCTAATTTATATCTTGATTCAAATGTTTAACTATCGGGTTTAACTGGATTTAGAAATTTTAAATTTTATTTTTATCAACGTGCAGACTGCAGCAGTTTAGAAATTAAAAAAAAAATTATGTCAGAGTTCCATCTCTTTTCTTTGTTTGTTTTTTCATTATTATTATTATTATTATTATTATTATTATTATTATTATTATTATTATTATTATTATTATTATTATTATTATTATTATTATTATTATTATTATTATTATTATTATTATTATTATTATTATTATTATTATTATTATTATTATTATTATTATTATAACGCTAATGGCAAAGCTTGTGCTCAAAAAGGACAGAAATATTTTAAAGCTGATGTGGTGGGGGCAGACTGTGGATTTTTTTTTCTTTTCTTCATGCAGTTTCTTTTCTAAAAAAAAAAAAAAAAAGGTCTAGTCATTTGTAAGGTTCAAATCGCAATATATGTGGAGACAATTTTTAATTTAAAAAATCATTTAAATGCATTTTTTTCCCTTTAATTTCATTTGAATCAACACTGAATAGTTATGCATTTTCTGAGGATAAAGACGTAAGTGCCACATTTTAGCTTCTCCTCTCGAATTGTTTGTCCATTTTTTTTTTAAACTATGCTTGCATCCTTTTCTACTTCTAGTCACCACTGCCCAAGACACATTTCAACACTAAGGTCAGAAAAGATCTCTATAAACTTTTTGCTTTGGTTTGGAACTTCACATCTTAATCCAAAAACACATTACTTTTTTTCTCTCTGTAATAGAATGTTTTACTAATATATATTGACGACTAGACTCCCTACGTCTCGTAACAATATTCCTTCTGCATTTTTCCTCACACTTATTTTTTGCTTCATGCACACTCCAATCCATTACACTATTTGTAACATTTATAGATATTATTCCTGGGAATCATTTTTTTCTTTAGTTTTCAAATGTACAGTATAACATTTCTTAAAGTAAAATTTAATAGCAATTTATATAAGTTCTTAAAAATATTTTATATCCTGTAATTGTCCTCCTGTATGATTCTTCATATTTAGACTTTTTGTTTTGTGTCTGTATGCGCAAAAAGTCTATTAATAAGATTAATACTTTAACCATAATAAAACCACTGTAGATTATCCATTAACAGTTTAACTACATTTCCCACAAACATCTCTCTCTCTCTCTCTCTCTCTCTCTCTCTCTCTCTCTCTCTCTCTCTCTCTCTCTCTCTCTCTCTCTCTCTCTCTCTCTCTCTCTCTCTCTCTCTCTCTCTCTCTCTCTCTCTCTCTCTCTCTCTCTCTCTCTCTCTCTCTCTCTCTCTCTCTCTCTCTCTCTCTCTCTCTCTCTCTCTCTCTCTCTCTCTCTCTCTCTCTCTCTCTCTCTCTCTCTCTCTCTCTCTCTCTCTCTCTCTCTCTCTCTCTCTCTCTCTCTCTCTCTCTCTCTCTCTCTCTCTCTCTCTCTCTCTCTCTCTCTCTCTCTCTCTCTCTCTCTCTCTCTCTCTCTCTCTCTCTCTCTCTCTCTCTCTCTCTCTCTCTCTCTCTCTCTCTCTCTCTCTCTCTCTCTCTCTCTCTCTCTCTCTCTCTCTCTCTCTCTCTCTCTCTCTCTCTCTCTCTCTCTCTCTCTCTCTCTCTCTCTCTCTCTCTCTCTCTCTCTCTCTCTCTCTCTCTCTCTCTCTCTCTCTCTCTCTCTCTCTCTCTCTCTCTCTCTCTCTCTCTCTCTCTCTCTCTCTCTCTCTCTCTCTCTCTCTCTCTCTCTCTCTCTCTCTCTCTCTCTCTCTCTCTCTCTCTCTCTCTCTCTCTCTCTCTCTCTCTCTCTCTCTCTCTCTCTCTCTCTATATATATATATATATATATATATATATATATGGAGAAAGGAAATATTTTCATCGTGCCCCCACCGGAAAAAACATTTACTACAAAACTATCAGTGGCCCGGAAACGAAAATAAACAACAACACAAGGTCGGAACGGCAAGCGCAAACGAACACACCTCAGTCATACCCGAAGAGAGCGGAGGACCGGCGACAGCTTTGTCCTCCGCTTGAAACACAAGTGTAGTATGCATGGAAATTTGTGCGAAAATATATATGGTCGAGTTCCACTTCTTTATATTTCTATTAGCTACCTAAGAGTGCAAAGAACCCTACTTAACAAATATGAAATCCGTTCATTGACTGGAAATCTGTGTTCCAACACACGTGGACTCTGACAGTTTTTAACAGTAATTATGTTGTTTGACTGAGTGTGTGTGTGTGTGTGTGTATAAATATAATGCAGACAGAAGCAGGACTCAGTAGTTGGCCAAGCGTAAACTTTGATAATTTTTTTTTCTTCTTCTTGTTAAATATGGCCGCTGTTGGGCGCCCACAAGTGAGCTTCGTAAAATATATAAAAGTCTTGTTTTACAGCTCAACAAATATTAATTATTAAGATTTATTCGATACCATACATAATGATTATTTGACAAATGTTTTTGTTTGTCATGACTGTCTCCTTTTCTTTCTTTCTGCAGGTAATCACTGCAGTTTTTTTGTTTGTTTTTTATTGCTTATGCTTTAAACTCTTGTGACTTTAACAAGGGTTTCTGAAGCTCTCCATGTCCACGCATGATATGATCTTCCAAATCAGAGAAGGAAAGAAAAGCAGAGATAGTAAGAGGACAAGAGATACAATAAGAGTGTGCAGAGGGTAAAACATTTCATTCAAAATGGCACCATTTTATTCAAACATTTGACACTTGATTTTAAAACTTGAGATTATAATACAATACTCAAAAACATTTTTTACAAATTTGAATTACTTATATACACACACAAACACATACTCTTTCTAATCTAATCATTATGGGTTTTTTATACATCCAATTTTTCTTTTAATTATTAAAACTATTAATTCATCATAATCACATATATCATTTTCTTCACTGCAGAAGAAAAAGCTCTCAGTCTTACTCCTTATAGCATCATGCAGCTTATATCAGTGGTTAATAATCTTGATTCAAATGATTTAGGTAATTCAGTATGATATTGGCACCAATAGAGAAACCTCTCTATGTAATATTTCTCAATCTGAACAAAATGTAAGTACTAACCACAAAGAATTCAAACTCAGAAAGATCAAATTTATGGACACTCAAATAAATATTGACGCCCAAATAAGCAAATTCTGAGAGAATACACACTTAAAGACAATTTTATATCACTATGAGATGGTATTTGCTGTTCCCAAGCAATAAAAATTTGATATACAACATGTTTTCTTTTTTTCTCCTCCAAGTGGGGTTAATAAAGTAAAATTATTATTATTATTATTATTATTATTATTATTATTATTATTATTATTATTACCATTTGTAATAATTGTTTATTTTCCACAAAACAAAAAAGCAACTTGAAAAAATAAATGTAAATTTTGCATTGAAAGACTTTGCGTTCATGGAATATACAAACTGTTTTAAACAGTGTAAATCTTTTTTTATCAAATGTGAATCTCTACTAATATTCACACATTTCAACACAGAAATAATCCATTTTCCAATACTTACAAAGAATAAAACATTTTAATTCCTCTCTAAAAAATTGAAATAGTTTATATATCAGCGCATTTAGCATCTTTATTTCTCTTTACATACCATCTGTTTTCTATAAATTACGAATTAGTCACAACTATTGGCTCAAAGTTCAGATACAGACATATGGTGTAGTTGTGTAGCAGTAAACACTTTGATCTAATAATTTGAGATTTGAATCTAGATGGCCAGATGATACAATGAATCATTTCATATATATATATCCTTGCCTCATTCAGATGCAAAACAAGTACCAGGTACCTGACAAACAGAAGTGAAAAATGTTGTCAGTACCTTCTTGTGATGCATTGTTTCAAACAGCTGATCCCTCGCCAGTTCAGAGTTTTTGAGGTTGATAATGATTTGCCACCAAACTTTTGTAGAGCTCTGTGAGCATTCTAGTGGGTAAACAATACATTAAAAAGACCAAGTGCATATTAATGTTATGATTATTTAAATTCAAATTCTATTTAATTGTTCAGAACAGTTTATAGTTTTATAACAATAAGCGGAGAGTCAGAATTAGGTAAACGTATCCTGAATTATTTCAAATCCTGAGTATTATTCAAGGCAAATCAAGATCACTCTCATGCTGCAAAAAAGATATGAGGCTGGAAAAGACTAGGTTAAAAAAAATAAGCGAATAAATTTATTGAAGAACCACCAAACTAGTGTGAAATTTGTTCGGCTGCTACAGGGGAAGACTACTTCAGAAAATTAAATTGGCATGTGTCTTAACAGTGAAGTCAGGTTGGATGATTTTATCGAGAGTCTGAATCAATAAGAATCAGGAGATTTGTATTCCTGAAGAGAACAAGGAAATTAAATAATTCAGACAATGAAATGAGCTTTTATTGAAACAGAGTGAATTTCTTAGGCTAGGATTCAATTTTGTTTTAATTTATGAAAATTTTTCACACCCCAGGTGGAATAACCCATTCTTATCATATGCAATTGCCCAATTTGAATGCAATTAGAAACAATTAATCAATGTCAAATATTGACAACTAGCTTCTGCCTGTGTCTTAATATCTGGCTACCATCAGACTGATGCTTATCTTTGTGGAAGTAATTACATTATCTAACAGGCAGAGATTTATTAGTTTTTGCATACTAAAAACGCTTAAGAAGACGCAGAATACATTTCATCATGACCATAAATTTAGCACCTACTATCCACCATATGATAGAGGAATGCTTGTCTTGACAAAATGTGAAACCAAAGCATTTAACGTCATTTTTAAAACAGGTAAAAGTCAGTTTATAATCTCTCCAGCCTTGGAGCTTCAATACACTGAACCAGTTGGAAAACATTCAAAATATGGAACGGCTTGTTCTGCCTTGTGGGCATTGAGTTGAGAGATAAAACATCAAAGGTTCTTCAAGAAGTTTAACGTCCACATAAGTTTCCTGGGAAATCTTATGCAAAGAGAGACAGGGTATATCTTCTCTTCAAGATGAATTGTTGAATTTCCATGATTCTTGCTGCATTAGTACTCCATGACCCTGACTTTGATCCTTTCAAATCTGTATATCTTTTCACCTTGACCCTTCACCTCCTAGCACCCAGTTGACCCCTCATGGCTCTGACTTGCTCTGCCACCTGTCTGTCAGCTGAGCCCAGGCGGGAAAGAACATAGCTGAAATCATCCTCGTTCTTCATTTCAATGGCCGCTTCAGCCGCCTCTTTATATAGTCTGGGGGAAAGTCAGGGCAAATTAGAAAAAAAATTAAACATGTAGACGAACAGCGATAATTGAAATTTATTTGCAAAATTTATTTCAACAATAATCTTTGCTTTCCAAGCGATAAGAAAATGGTATTTGAATAGGAAAAATGCAATCGATCTGTTTCTATACAAGAAACCATTGCTTATGGATCAGTACCAGCCTGAAAGTGATTTTAAATTCAGTATCCAAAAAATATCTAACTTTTTCCCAGATTTTTGTTATAAATGATTTTATGATGTCTTTTGAATATACCGCATCATAACTCTTATTAATATTAGTACTTTGAAGATCTTAACAGAATCATAACAGCATTGCTAATCAGATCAGTGTGATAGAGGCATTAAGAGGTTGAAGACAACAACTTAAAGTAACAGCTTAACAAACCTGAGCTCCATCTCTCTTTCCCTCTGTATTATTGTTGTCAGTGTAACAAAAAAAAAAGAATTAATGTTGGCAAAATCAAAGAAATTTTGTCACTCCTGTTTACTTTAAATCTTTAGGTAAAAATAGATCAATGAGCTTGGTGTCATTCTCTGAAGCTAAGAGATAGAAAACACGCTTGGAGCCTGCAACAAACATTTGGTGCCTGTTGATAATCAACATTGATCCTAAGAGGAGATTAAAGTCTAAACATTCCAGCTCTGCTCTTACTGCAAAGGAAATATTGGATCCCATCCATTTTTGGATGGGCTATATCACACAGACTGCATGTTGATGACATCAGAGTAATGTTATAATAAGTGATAAAAATTAAACCTCCAACTCACCCAACTTTGACCAGACAGCGAACTTTTTGATCTGGACTGACTCGGGACAGGTACTTCATGGCTTCTAGGCGGTTACCATACTTCATACAACCGTTGACAAACACCTGTAAATCAGGATATTGATGAAAAGAACATAAGAAATAATTCTAGTGGGGGGGTTGTTAATCCAAAAAGAATTTGATCCAAATAGTCAGAAATATCAAGAGAACATATTCTTTCTTACAGAGAGTGAAAACATAGAAAAAATGCCTGCGTTTAGGCAATATGGTTGGAAAGATTTCTTCATGCATACCTCTCATAAAACAAATTTCAATATCTTCACTCCAGCTGTTTTTGAATTCTGATAGGTACAGGAAAGCCATGAAGTAAGGAACAAACAGAAAAAGCAGAATACATAGAACTGCAAAAGTTATCAAATCTCTGAATGCAACATGTTTTTAACGAGCTGTAATTTAATATGGACTTCCACAATTTATTGCCTGCAGTTTGAAGCAGTAAAAAGCAACTTAAGCAGGTTTTCAGGAGTTTGGGTCATACACATTCAATAAAGTTTATCAGAAAAATTTCTGATATTTGAATCTGAACATTGATGCCTGTAAGGTTAGAATATCAGAACAGTGATCATTACGAATTTGTGAGAGAATATAAATTTCTATAAATGCAAACCTGTGAATTTCATTCATTTTTTCTTTTAAATAAACTTTCGTCCAACTTACATCTATACCAACTGGAGGCTTCTTAGACCGTGAAAACTTTTCCAGCTCTACCCAGTCCTCTCCATAAGCCAAGGCATTGATTTTCAAAATCCAAAATCTGCAATGCCAATTTCACAATCTGTTTATTGAAAGGCATAAAACATACATATTGACTGTAGAAACTACCTTGTATCTTGTGTCATTACTGCTTTGTACGCGAAATCATTGTTAATGGATGGGCTCTAAGTTTAGAAGAAAGAAGGTAAAGAACTTGAGCTTGGACACATCAAAGTGTCATGCTTAACCAGCTTTATTGAATAATGTCCTGATAACATAATAGGGAATGTATACCCAGCAAAACTCACCTTTTCTCTGGCACCTTGAAATCTTTTCTCAGTTTTTCCACCCAGGTGGCGTTTCCCTCCAGAATGAGCTGGTGCAGAGTGGCTTGTAGAGATAGGTCAGCGTAGCTTCGCCCACTGTCATCCTCCAGTCTCCTCTGGATACGCATCAGCTTCACCTGCTCATCTGTTTGCTGTGGTGGAGAGAGAGAGAGAGAGAGAGAGAGAGAGAGATAGAGAGAGAGATAGAGAGAGAGAGAGAGAAAGAGAGAGAGAGAGAGAGAGAGAGAGAGAGAGAGAGAGAGAGAGAGAGAGGGGGGCAAGGGGGGTAGAGTTGAAAGGGAGTTAAAAGAGGAAAGTCGGAAGAAGGAAGAGAGGATCCGGTGATGAGATTTAGAGGGAAAGCAAACGGGTTGACATGAATGAGTGAGAGAGGCAGATTGATAATCAGAGAAAGTGGCGCTCTAATATTGTCAGAGATTGGGGAGAGGGTGGGGGCAATTTCTGGACCAATTCTACAAACCCTGTAAATTTTTTAGGTTTTTCTCTTTATTTCCAAGGGATTTCAGTTTCGCATACTTGATTCTTTTTTATGTATTTCTTGGGGGTTTTTTGGTTACTGTTGATATTATTAACTTCAAAGTCCTTAAAAGATAAACTAATTAAAAAAAAACATAATTACCCACTTTTCCTGTGAGAATTATCCATATATATGATGTTTTTTTTACATTTCTTCCAGAAATGAACATTTCTCCACCTTGTTCTTTCTTCAATGTTCTGTGTCAGTTTCATTTCAAAACCTCAAATAATAGATTATTTGGCAAAAAAAAAAAAAGGAATTATCCATATATATGATGTTTTTTTACATTTCTTCCAGAAATGAACATTTCTCCACCTTGTTCTTTCTTCAATGTTCTGTGTCAGTTTCATTTCAAAACCTCAAATAATAGATTATTTGGCAAAAAAAAAAGGAAATAAAAAAAAAGAGGAAGAGTTGCTATATAAAAAAATTTGATTTCAATGTACAAAGCAAATATTGTGGCAACACCACATTCAAGCAGATGTTTGAACATTTCAACCTCTTACCTTAACAGCAAATTCATTTTTGCATCTATGAAAGCAGTTTGTGGCTTCCTCAAGAATTTTTGCCCTCTCCTCTATGTGCTAAAATGAAAGAAAAACAAATAAAAAAGAAATGAAGATTTGAAGCAATTATAACTGTTGAAGAATTAATGACTTTAATTAACTAATACATAGAAATATTAAGTTTGAACTGCATTTTCTCAATGATAATAATAGTCATTTTCAATGAGAGACATCCATGACATTCCAACTCTAAGTCACACACAACTACTCTGAGTTGGGGCCATTTGAAGTTTGAAATGTATTTGATCATTTTTTAAAAGATGTTTGAAAGTAAGTATTTCGGTAAATTAAAAATGCTTTTAACGTTTAGTTTTTCTTATTTTCAAAGGGTAGATAATTCCTTTTTATATCATACAAAAGAAACAATACTGATTTGAGCATGATTTACCCAGTGCATCATAAATGCTTTACAGGTTTGAAATATACATGTAAAAGCTCAGAGATGTTTTTTTTATAGTTTTTTCTACACATAGTTTTTTATACAAAAATAAGAAATAATACATTAAACATTAAAAAATGTGTTTTTAAAAGGTGGTTTGTAAACTAACAAACAAAGGGAGACAAACTCCAACTTTAAATTTGTTAAGACAGCTGCTAAAAAAAGTCTCACATCCACGGTGTAGCTGCGGAGGATCTTGCAGTTGCCTTCCTCCAGTGAGTTGTCTTCTTGATAGTACAAGTCTTCCACCAGTTTTAGATTCTGCTGCCGAGAATACTATGTGAAAAAAAGAAAGGTCAATGAGTAAAGCCGAAGGAAAAGCTAAGCTCTTTTTAATGAATATTTGCAAATATGAAAAAGTAATGGAAGGGAACTTTAGCGGTTGGAGAATTTAAAGCACTTAAGTATCTGAAAGGATATCTTTGGGTGTGAAAACTTGACAATTCATAATAACAGCAGAACAGACATATTGCATCCTAGTATCCAAAATGAAACAATATCATTTTTCTTATTTTTTCTCACAGGAAATATTACCTTTGTTTTACTTACTTGTTCTAAGAGAGAGAATATTTTTTTAAAACAGGAAATTGGTTTTTTTTTATGAACAAGCCTATGAAATGAACAAGGGCAATCAAATTTATTTGCTACAGAGACTGCCCACCCACCTGGATGTACAAGGAGCAGGCAATAGGCATGGTCCTGATCATCATGAAGAAATCTCCAGAGTTCTGTTTCTTGTCTCTCAGATGAAGCAGTACCGTGTAAACTATAAGTTGGTCAAAGACAAAGAAGAGAGATAACAAGGACTCAAAAATCAAACAACAAATCAATCTTTGCACAGCTTTTTACTTTCATAACTCTGGCATGAAATGTAATGATTCAATCTCAGAGAACGAAACAAAGCTGAGCCAAAATATTTCGCTCCTAAACGTTAATTGGCCTTCAAATGATTTTAATCTTGTCAAAAAAATTGTTCAGTTCAGCAATGAAATAATTTTAGAAGCTTTTTGAAATTTCCATTAGCTGTGGTTGAATTTTTCATTTGTATCTCTTTGTTGTTCACATCTTGGACACCAGACAATGGCAAACTATTCAAACATAGCATTTTTTTTCTCTCTTCATATTTTGTTTACAATCAGTAACCATATAGAACTGTAAGCATGATAGGCAAATAGTTAAATAAGTCAGATTTTAAAACTTAAAATTTGAATAAAATAAAATACTCGTATACATGTACATCATTTCTGCAAACTGCATAAGTTTAAAAATTGTTACCTTTAAGAATCTTCATGAATACATAATTCTAAATGCTTCTGAATAAACATAAAACATTTTGAAAAACCTGAAATATCTATTAAAGTCAACACCAGATAGAAACATGTACAAACCCAAATCTGTATCTCCGCTATCGATAGCCTTTGTAAGAGCTGTTTGATCCTGACCCATCTTCAGCAGAAGCGGTACCTGTTCAGAAGCCCGCGCTTCATAGTCCAAAAGCTACATAAGGACAAGAACAATTTAAAATCATTATTTCCATTATCCAATAAATTAAGTTGAGCGGATTTAAAGAACATGACACTTGTTGAGTAGGCGGTTGTTGTTTTTTCAAGAAATGGGTTAAAATATTATGTACTTGCCTTAGCTCAAATAATCAATATCTATTCTTTATACATATTTTTTTTTACAAAGATGAGCCAAAGTGAGTTTTTTTTTCCTCACTTAAAAAAATACCTATATAATTTTAGATCTTGAAGTGATTAATACCGTGCCTGGATAAAAGAAATAATTTTTTGGAACCAGACAAGAAACAGCTCACTTTCAAAGGGTCATTTTAAAAGTTTGGGTCAAGAGTTATAAGTCTTATACATACTTAAAAAGATTCTATGTAACATTAATTTAATTTACCAATTCACAAAGATACTTTGATATCTGTTGTAATATCATTCATAAAACTATATTACTGATTCACAATAAATTTAAATTTGTGTTTGCATGATTTATATTCATTACCTGGACATTACCTGGAACTGTGTAGAATCACCTATTCCTGAATGGATAGGTTCATCAAATCTCCCTTGAATTTTAATAGAAAATTTTTAGGATGGTCCGAATCATTTTATTGTAATCTGCCCCCCTTACCAGTAAAAGCACTCATAATTTTCTTTCTTCCACGTGTTCTTCTCTCCAACTATATAACTGAAAGCAGCCAATTTAACATGGACCTACCTTAACAGCCAACTGTTTTCTCCCATATTCCAATGCCTGACTGGCAATCTCAGAGAAAGAGACGCCAGGAACATCCATAAGTTTCTGAGAAATTGCCCTGGCCAACTTGTCTTCATCTTCATTTTTTTGTTGCACCTGAGTGAAAAAATTATGCTCAATAACAATTTTACATAAAAGTCTACAGATCTACACAGATAAATACATCAGTGAATTTCAGATAGAGAGTTGAGAAAAATAAAGACAAGCTAAGTACATGATGCCCAAAGTCTAACTCACCTTAAAACATGCCCAATGCGCTAAAATTCGACTCCTGCCCTCTGCATCTGGCACTTTGAGGTACTGGCATATGCGCACTGCCAAGCCAAACAGTTTCCGCATCACCAGGCGATCAATGAGGACAGGCATTGAGAGATGCTCCAGTCTGGATGCTGGTTAAGGTGAATCTCTACATATAATTGACATTTCCAACTTCATTTTGTTCCTTGTTTTAAATAAAACTATGAAATAAAATTCAAATTGTAGAAATAAGCCTTTAAGAGAATGTTCATTTGAACTTGATACTCTTATTTTGAGATGAATCATGATGAGCTGGAAGGTGTGGCATATCAACTGCGTGAACAAAAAACAGTAAAAAAAAATCCTTTTCGTACCAATGCTTGAAAAGATTTTGAACACTTCGATTTCTGTTTTACAAAATCACCCATATACTTTTAGCGAAACTCTACTTTTTATAACAATTTTTCTGCACAACAAATAGAGACATTGCACAAAACTGTGATCCGTTGTTTTAAGTCTCTCTTTAAAAAACAATAATAATATAAACAATCAAATTAAGGATACTGTGTGTATGTTAGAGGCATTCCCACAGAATGATGTCGGACCTGATTAAGAACCCTTAACATTTGGCACATATTCACAAACGGTTCAGGTCGATAGTCTGTGAGGAAGCATTTTCCAAAAGATGCAGCCTGCATGCAGGAATGAATCAACAAAGGTCAGAATGTACAGTAAGATTTATAATTATCAAAAACGTTTTCTCTTTTTCTCTTTCTTAATGATAAATATTCAAAAAGTTTCTGAATAATCTTTGTGTATATAGTTTTAAGATTTGAAGATATCTTAATTTAATTTTAAAGGTCTTAATCGAATATTCCTTTTCATAAAAACAGAAAAACATCTTTTTCCTGTATTTACATGTCTTGTTTGGTAAATGTGTCACTCAGTCCCCACTCAAAGACACACCGGTTTTCCCCACACATTGAACATCAACTTACTCTAAGCAACATCCTCTGCTTTGACGGTTCTATTTCATGCCCGGCTGCCTGAATACATTGGTTTACAGCAGTATCTAGCTTGTCTTTGATCATGCGCACATACTCATCAGCCTTTTGGTTGCGTTTCTACAGCAACGGAGGGTAACATGTTATTTTAAGCATCTAAAAATCTACATATCAAGACAGATCATTCAAGAAGAATAAATAAAAAGATTCAAATATTTCAACATTCATCTGAGAGATAGAATAGAGTGTGTTCTATTATAAAAAAATATTCTGCTAAGAAGAATTTAGAAGGGCAAAATAAGGCATTTCCTGGCTGAGATATGTATTGTAAATTGGTCAACCTAATTCATAAACAATAATGATTTTAAGAGATACTGCACCTGCTTCTATAATTTTTCATTTTGTTCTCATGAACACATTTTTAGATAAAAATAGCAGGTACTGACAAATTACATTGTTTCAATAACTCATGAAAAATTATCATATCTAGTGTTATCTTTTAGCTATATATTCAGAATAAACTGTTTTCCACAAGATTCACTGAGGTATGTTTACAAAGGTATAATTATTTCATGACTAATTACTAATTTCACCAATTTAAAAAGGAGACGTGTGATAACCGAACTAATGTGACAAAATAATCAAGAAAATCAGTGATAAATTATACAATATTTATTGTACCTGAAACTCCTTGCTGGCCTCAAATAACATTGCCCCGGGTTCCATAGAGCCAATTTTGAAGATCTGTTCGGTCACAGCTATCATCACGAAAGAAAAAGTTGGCAACATTTGAAGATTTGAAAACCCCACAAAAAAATCTAAGGACAATACAAAGAGTCTACAGTATGTTTTTGGGATGAAAGTAATGCACTGTTTACATGGAAAAAGGTGAAGGTGAGCCTGTTCCCTTAGAATTCCATGTTGGAATGAGAATGTTCTGCTCGATGGTATAGATACTCTATCTTTTGACCCCTCTAGATATTCATTTTTTAAAGGCTCTACAACACCTGCAATATGAACAAAAACAATACATAGAAAAGAATCAAAAACAGCAGCATAAAAAATTTTGGTAAGTTAGCCAAAAAAAAAGGTTTGTTTTGAATCAGGTAAAGTAAGCTAATGTGGCATAGAACTTTCAAACTAGAATACACTGAAAATTAATTTTTTGTGGTGTATTCAATACAATTAGCCTTTAAAGAACAATTAAATAGATAAAAATAAGTTTCCTCCCAGTAAATCTAGGGCAAGTGTATTTTTTGTCAACATTCAAGGTTAAAATCTTTAATGTTGTTTCCAGATTTTTGTGAATGACTTATAAAACCACCATCCTGCAATGCTTGCTAAAACTAGATATGATATTAGTTACTGGAGTCTTGTTTATAGAAAGGTACACGAAGCATGATAAAATGTTGAAGCTGAAATCTAGGCATGCAATATCTGGTGGTGGGATCTAGATTATCCCATGAGCCTTCTTTTAGGACCGGGAACAACAATCTTTGTGAGAAAAATGAACCAAACATTAACCACTCTTTTTCCACTGTTCTAGGACTTTAAAGAGTCCTAAAGACAATGTGAGGACTCACCTGGAACTTTTTGTAAGAATTCGTGTGTGTCGTTACCAATTATTCTGAGACCATCCTCCTCCTGAACCAGGAACACTGAGCAGTCCATATTATACCTGGGGTAAAGTTGAAAATGTCGTATAATGAAAAATTTAGGTGACGCTGTAGCAATGTGTAGTAAGGTGCTTCGCAAAAAAACATCTTAAGTAATTCAAACTCTAGAAAATATAGTGCAGGCATTAGCCTTTGTATCTACAGGCGAAGGTAACAAGAAAGAGGTCAAGATTTTTCAAAAGTAATTTACAAATTGTTTGCTTTAATTGGAAATGAAAAAACAATTTTAATGACAAGAAATTATTTCTAAATATTAACCTTTGAAGCGTTGTAGTATACCACACCTATATACAAACATGTATGAAACAAAGGCATTGATTTTCTCATATATTAGAAGTAAAACTGTGTTCAACAAAGTTAACTCTTTTTCCTTTTAAATCCGTGACAAATTTTGAAAATTAAGAAGGAACAATGAGTGGAATTTAGAAAAGACTCTATCATGAAGTACATATCAGACCAGTTACAACAGGTAACATACCAGGCAGTGTTTCCTGCACTAACCTGATCCAGTCCTTGTCAGGGCCTACAATCAAGATAAGCCTGTCCCACAGTGCTACAACTGCTCCATTACCACACCTATATCAAGCACAAACAATGACCAAAAAAAAAATCACATTCATATACCAGAAAGCTAGATACAGGATATACCATGATATGATAATGGTCCTAATGAGCAAGTTTTATTTGAAGATACAAATTAGATAAAATCTCTGTTCAAAAGTAATTGTTGTCATTATGATATAAATTACCTAAAATGGCAATTTCCAAAAAAAAATGTTTGTCCCACAGTGAAGAATGTGGAAAAAGGTTTAAAGAGCAATACATTCAAGGTGAGAAATGAGAGATTTAGTGCTGTGTTAATTGGCTTTTATCAAATTATTAAATAGCTTCTCATCAGTGTCTATCACAATTATTTCCAAAAAAAACAGCTAATTACTTTTGCATTGCTAAAAGAACAAACTTAGAAAACTAAAACACAAGAGAGAGAGAGAGAGAGAGAGATAGATAGACAGACAGATAGAGAAAGAGAGAGCGATAAGTTATTGCAGAGAAGAAAAACGTTTGGGAAAATATTTTTTCTTATCCAAATTCAACCAGTGTGTAGAAAAATGTGTTAACCTCTAAAAATAATCTTGGTTAAAGTGTCTTATTTCCCTACATAAAAAGAAAGTAACAGATTGCTGACAAATATCTACGATTGAATCAAAAAAATTCTTTAGTCTGTAGTATTTTTATTTTACCAAAACTCATAAATAAACTATTAGTATTTCATTATAGGCCCTCCTTATTCCAACTATCTTACCATACTAACTGTTGTGGGCAAACTGTGGATTTTGTGTTGAACTCACAATACTTTCTCTGCAAAAGAATGTTTTTGGGTTTTTTTTAAAGGCCTTGCTGTTACGACAATGTGGGAAGAGAGAAATTGATATCACTTAGTTTGAAAATGAAGTTTATTTAATATTCTCTTCAATATAAATATTTCTTTTAATGAGATGGCTACTATTTTATATTATGACAGTCACTTTGTATTTCATGACAATTAATTTATATTTTAGTGAAAGTTATGACAACTATCTTAAATTTTCCTTTACTCTGTGACAAATATTTTGTATTTTCCCTCATACAATGACAACTGCTTCAAATGTACACTAAAAAAAAAAGTTTCATATTTTCTTGTTCACTAGAAAATATTTCATATTTTCCCTAACACTATGAAAACTCGCATATTTTCAGTAAGATAAAAATAACTGTGAAGTTGATAAATATTTCAATATGTCATTGATATTGAATGATCTATTTATTGAGAAGTCTTTCCGTAAAGGTAAATGAAATTTTATATTCTTTACAAGCCATGATGAAGCTGAACCAGTGAGATCTCAGACTCACCCAAAGATTATTTTTTTCCGACACAGAGATACAAAATGCTTAATATATTTAATAATAACTCTTTAAGATCTGATCTTAGCTTTATCAAAGGCAATAAAACTAAAAGGTGATATTACTTGTAAATCTGAGGACCCAATCCACAAGGCTCCTTGCTGGGTACAGAGTGCTAGAAACTTGCTATTGAAAGAGACGGCCATCCCAGAGATTGGTCCAGCATCCTCACTCAGGTCTGCTTGCTGTTATTAAAGTACAAGATTTACACAAAAAAGTTATTAGAAATGTGAAATAATTGTCTTCCATTATGGTGACGACATTTAATTTTGGCTTGCATGAGAAGTATTTAATAAACTTGATAATTTATTCCTACTTTATTTTAAACTTCAAAAAAGTTCATACCGCTGAAATTCTGAAAATTGTTCCAAGAAAGCAAATTAAGAGAGTATTTATTACACATGCTATTTTAAATTCTTTCAAAAACACTGTGTATCAAGATGGATCCAGACCTACCATCTGTTGGTACTGGCCTCCTTGGTCTACCAGAAACAGGTCTGAGCCCAAAGCCACCAGTGCCCGAGCTTGCCTGTCAGTGACAACTATTGACCAACAGCTGGGGGGCTCATTCAAACCTTCACAGAGAATTTCAGACAATGGATAAATAAAAGGGGACAAACTTTCTAGTATTTCTAAATGTTCTGAGCCTTAAATCACAATGAAGAATTTTGCTTTTTTCACTGAAAAAATATCATCAAGTAACATTCATCTCTTAAGAGATCTGCATTACTATCTGTATCATTCTCAGAAAGTCCATTTTGTCAAACTCCTCTACAATAATTACAATTTTCAGATTTGACTTTGAAAGGTATTTGCTGTTTATGAAACTGCACTCTTTGAGATGACTAGCATTTTAGGGTTAAGCAAGACCCCAGAGGCAATGATGGACAGAAATTTTACTTTAAATGAGAAGTCACCATTGATCTGGGTATAGTACCATATTTTGACTGATGAACACCCCCATTTATATCGTACGGCAAATGCATTTGACCTCCACTTAAAACAAGGCTGTTCAAATTCAAACTAATAAACTCCTCACATAACTCAAGATACTTTTCCACTGCAGCTAAGAATAATTTTTCATACAATCATTGACTAAGTAAGCTTAAATACCTGGAACCTCAGCCAGCCTCACGATGCGTGGACTGTCTACATTACTGACGACAAATATCCTCAGAGATGTTGTAATCACTGCAATGCCTGTCCCCTGGAAGCTGGAAAAAACCTTGGCATCAATGATCTTCACATCCTTGGCTTCCTGCACAGACAAGTTGATTTTGTTAGCAATTATGTTTCTATTGTGAATTTTTTAAATTTTGGCGAAAGATAGTTTGAATGTGAGCAAATGCAATAATGCCTTAAATTTGTAGATGCTGTTTTGTGCTTGTCCAAAACGAAACGAAAAGTTAATTGTATAAACATAAGCTTCTCTAAGATTCCAAGCGCAAGTTTATATCTTTCACGCAGAATGGCCTTCTACAGACATAAAAAAGGATGCTTGTTTATTTGGAATACTAAACTCTCTTGTGGGCTGACTTACCAGCAGGGGATAGGGACTCATTGGGGAGCTAGATAACATAGATAACAGAGAGTCTTCAGAGAAGAAACCCCCCTTGTAGCAAGTGTTTCGGCCCTGAACTTCTGACACTCTAAGGGGGCCGGACCACACCAGGTCATGACCAGGTCTCCCTGTTATCTTTTTTTTTCTTCTCAGTGCCAGGATTCGAACCCACACCCTCATCTCTTGATGGATTGCTGATCCAGGCACTATACCACTTTGCCAACTGATCCTGAGATGGTCAGAGCATTTTTAACTCTTCTAGGTCGCATCAACGTATCATGCGTTGATCGATAGGTCATGGTTAGTCGCACCAACGGACTATCCGTTACTTCCGCATACTGTGTTTAGACGTAGCAACGGACAGTGCGTTGCTCGGTTATACTTGAGTTAAAGGCACAATCACAAATCCAATCCATGTTATAGAAAGCTGGACCATGTTTTATCGTAATATTTACATCTTTTACTTCCGTTCCGTTAGTTTTGCTTTGTCTTTTGTGTTGAAACTGACTCCGAAGCGCGCGTTGATTGAATCACAAATCTCTAAATCTATAGATCTAGATTCTGCAAATCAGGATATCTGTTGTAGCGAAAGTTTGTTTTGTTTTATCAAGTTGATAACAGGATAAGGTTTTCAAACCTATAATGGCTAGTCCTAGATCTAAATCGACTCGAGAAAAACGCACTATTACATATTAGGCCACCTAAACCATTTCCATTTCATTCTAGATCTCTAGATCTATATTTTGTGCGTTTTTCTGATCCGACACTACTTTGAATAAAAAAATCATAAAAAATCAAGATTTGAACTCAGACAGATTGTGTGTGCATTATTTTATTAACAATTGGATATACTTTGCCATGATGACAAGTTTGATCCAGTAGCTGTTACCTGTGACCACATATTTATCAAGGTAAGAGAGAAAATCATTATGTAATTATTTTTTTTCACCATCTCTTACGTAATATTTTGCAAATTTGTTTAAAAACAACATACATTAATTTTACCTACTTTACATATTTCAAAACTATATTCAATTCCCTTTAAAATGATACCAACCAAATATTTGTGGCTTATGTACTTTTTAAACTATAGCACTTTGAAAAAAACCTCCTCCAAAAATTTTAAGCACCGATTTTCTGCTTGCGTCCAAAAGTGGAATTTCACTGTGTCCAAAAGTGGAAATGGGCCCCGTCCTTAAAGAGTTAATACTTATGAAGGAACCTCTCATTTCTCCTGCTCCAGATCCATCGGGAACTGTTTTCCTCTATTTCCGCTAGTAACTTTAGAGCTTTTGTTCTTTTGTTGCCACATATTGAAATGTATATCTTAAATCTTTACATGAGTCACTGTCATAAATAATGAGATGGGACAAAGAAAAGGAAATGCATTTAAATGTGTGAAAAGAGCACAAGGACATTCAACCTGAAACAAGATCTAGAAAGATTTTGTTAGAATCCAGACCTAGAACAAAACAGTGTGAGCTCCTGGAGCAGCACAAAAGTAAGTCTTCACGGGCGTCGTCAGCCTAGTGTGAGCTCCTGGAGCAGCACAAAAGTGAGTCTTCATGGGCGTCGTCAGCCTATCTCAAGTGCCCTCATGAGTATTAAGTGGGTACGTAGAATGAAAGTTTAGTCAGAAGGTCATAGACTGATGACCCTATGAATCTTCTGGCACCAACCTCAACGGGCATCACCACAGCTTTGTAGCCAGCACTTTCTAGCTCTTTGGTCAGGTTCAGGTATTTCTCTCTTTTGTAGATGTGGGCCTCTTCCATTCTGCATACTTATGGAACTGTTAGCTCCACTATGATCAGTAGTTGTGTGGAAGCTGAATGGATCAAGATATCAGGCCTTAGTCTTGTTTCTTTGATTATATTGGGGTGACTGTTCTGTTCTGGAAGGTCTGCTGAAACATCCCAGTCGTCAGAACCGTCTAGTATTATTTCTGTGGTTTGTCGTCCTCACCAGCCTTCCGTGCCATGACTTAGCGCCTCCCTCTGTTGTGAATATCAATGCGTTGGTTTTAAGGAGGGTTGTCTCTCCTTTAGCTGCGCTTATGATTACGGCAAGTTCCTGGAGGACTCTATTATGCCTCTATGAGTATCGCCCCTGTGAGAGAGTGATTTTGCATGAGCACACGACATGCTCTATGGTCTGCCTGACTTGGCACAGCGGACAAGTGGGTTCTCTTTCTCTCCCCACGGTACCAGATTTTGCATTTGAGGGCAATTTGTACATTAATCTGATGAAAAAGCTAATCGGAAGTGGCACCATATGCCAGATCTCATTCATGTGTAGGATTTCTGCAGGTCATTATCCCAGTTAGTCCATTTTATCCAACACATTAGACTAACACATTAAAAAAAACTTTTACTGCACAAGTTTGATTAGCAGGAAAATTAGTTCAAAGGATAACAAAGAAGTGGTGTACTGAGGAGCTGAAAAATAAATCTTGAAATTCAAATAAAGACAGCCATTTTTCACTTACAGCACAGCCATAGGACATGTCTATGTATCCGAGTTATTTTAAAATGTTTAGTAAGTCCCACCTGACCCATGCTGAATGTTCTTTTGAAGGTTAGGAACATGTCATAGACCAGAACTACTCCGTCCTCTTGGATACACAGCAACTCCTCCGTGCTGGACCAGCCCATAGTTATCACATTGCCGCTGTTCCACTGGGAAAATAAAATATATATTTTTGTCAATGCTCTACATCCTTTCACCTTCCTGAGAAATTTGAAAAATTCATGTTCTTGTGTTGCCTACATTTTTGTAAAATTCATGTTCTTGTGTTGGCTATATTTTAGTAAAGCCGACATCTGAAATTTGACAAAAAAAAAATTCTTGACAAAGTGCTGTTTATGAACACTTCTAAAAAATCTAGAGCTAACCTTATATCAGAGTGAAAGAAAACTCAGTGTAACTCAAGAAAATAGCTGGCACAATCTATAGGATGACCAAAAGAGTACTGAGTTTGAATGTTTTCTAACATAATAATGAGGATTTTTCCATATGACTAAACAAAATGTTACCCTCATCTGACTCTGTAGTCTGCCACCAGCATTGTAGACGCTGACAACCGGTTTTACGTTGGTAACCACACGTGACAGTTTGCTCTCATCTTTCATCAGGGCTGTTAAACAAGAGGGAAAAAAAAGTTTGAAACAAACACAATAACTTTCGGTTCATATTGAAATTTTCTTCATCTTTTCCTTCATATCATCAAACTTATCAGATAACACATGTGTAGTAGCCATTTCTTTATGCAGCCAAAAATAATGGCCACTTAGTCATCTAAATTTCAACCCACTTAGGATGTCAGAGCTGGAGCAATGATTTAAAAAAAAAAAGCATGCACAAAATAACTTAAGGTATAAGAACTGAAATTTAACTCCTTCGCAAGAAAGAGGTCAAAGCTTTTTTTTTCACCTTTTCTAAACCAAAGATCAAAAAGGAAAATAATCAATTCCTGTAGGCATTTTAAAAAAGAAGTGTGTTCAAGATATATCAAAGCAAATCATATATTGAAAACTATCAAAATATTGATTTATTATAGTAGTTTTTTAAAAATTGATATGATGTTGGAAAATATGCAATATGGGAAGCAGAGTAAATTGTACTGTTTTCAATTATATAATAAACTTCTGAATGTGAAAACGGTGAAACTTGACTTAATCAGACTGGAGATAGGGCATGTGCCTCTACGGTTAGAATGCCTGCCCTAGCATCGGCTGGAACAATTTTTCTCTGTTTCAACCCCTACACCATTAATGGGTGAGCCAGGAGCCTCATCTATTTACCTGGGCCTTGTCAAATGGAGGACTATTCCGATATTATATGCAAAAAAAAAAAAACGCCTAAGATTACCTTACAATGGTCGAGTGATTAAAAACAATCAATCAAAACTTGTTGCCAGACAACTTATTGAAAACAATCATCAACATCAACACAAAACATCTATTTACACACCAATAGGTCCGCCGTACGTGGACACAGCTACACTGTGCTTGGCAAGGTCTACTAAGCCACACCATTCCATTGCGTAAAGTTCACATTTTCTGAAAATTGAAAAGATAGATATATATATTTTTATTTTCTTTTAATTACTTTAAGTTATCCTTATTTTCAGAGAATGTATTAAAAAAAGCTACAGAATCCTAATTTTGTAAAACTTTCTTCTCCTTTAAAATATAAGCAATAGGAGAAAAAAAAGGTACTTTATTATGTTCATATAAAAATCCTGTATCCCTTATCATACTCTAACTTATACCTCTACGGTGTTGTTTTGAAGCAGATTTGATACTAATACTAAAACAATATTGAAATTTGAGAGAGAGAGAGAGAGAGAGAGAGAGAGAGAGAGAGAGAGAGAGAGAGAGAGAGAGAGAGAGAGAGAGAGAGAGGGATTTCTTTCTATTGAATATTCTGATTATTATGTGAAACAAGAAATTGAATTCATTATTTAATAATTTATCACTGAATACAAGATTTGGCATGTTTACCTTCTTAAAACAACAGTATGATTTGAAGCTACGAAAACATGCTGTTTCTTGTTTCCTATTTTGCAACAAAGAATTTGAATGTTTATTTTATTTAAATGTTTCAGAGGGCATTTTCAAGCATTTTCATATAGTTACCTCTTGATCTTTCAGGTTAAACATTCCTAAGATAGATAGATTTGTTTTGGGACCCTTAAATTTGCTTTGAGTTATTTCTCATTTTGATTATCAAAACCAATATTAGCTCATGGATTTATGCATCTTCAAATCTTATTCCATTGATCATACAAGTATAATATTAATTTTTAAATTATCGAGACAGATAGGCTGCTGTTATTTTGCCCCCCTACAGCAATCAAAGTGGGTGTAAATTTCAGGAGCAGACAAGTCAGTCATAAATTAGTTAATATGAGATAATACACTTGACCTGTCTCATAATTTTTATTTAATGCCTTTTTTCAAACATCTTTTTGCTGCTGAGAAAGGAAAGTATATTTTATTTAAAATCAGTAGTTGTTAATTTTAAGGTATATTAGCTTCTACATCTTTATACACTTGATACCTTTCTGAGAGGAAATAAAGTAAGTTGACGCAATGGTTCATTTATTTAGGAAAAAGGAGTAGCTGAGGAGACTTTCTTTCATTCTAGATCTAGTACTTCATTCAGTTATTGAATTAGGTAATATTCTATAAGAATAAGTCTAAGTCTAACATGTTACAGAACTTATGAGCTCTTAAATGAAATGAAGTTCAGCTGTGTATACATCGGTATTATTGCAGTTATCGGCCCTTTAAGCTTTAAAATTGAAATTTTTTTAATGAATTTGATATGCTGAACACAAATACGAAGTTTTGTTTCTCGCAAATTGATACTTTTCAAGTTATAAGCATTTTTGTGTTGCTCTAAAATCCCATTAAACTACAAGTTTCGAATTCGTTGAGAAACATTCAATTGTGAAGCCTAACATAAGTTGGGCCGATATATGCAAATTTTCTAATGGATATAGATCTATATCTAGTACCAAGACATATAGATCTACCTCGCCTTTTTTTGTATAGATCCGGTTAAAAAAATTGAAATGCCTTTATGCCGTCCAAAGACAAGCGTACAAAGCAAAAGAAATTAAAAAGTAGAAAAGATAAAAATAAAATTTTTTTTTGGTCAAAATTTGTTGAGCAACGCCCCTTTGAGCTCACCATCTTTGCAACATTGCTTCATGCTCCACTTTCAAACTCATATGAAATGCTTGTAGTAGGGTAGTAACTACGATATTGTTTAAAACCAGATCACAACGTAGTAATTTTAAAAGAAGTTAGATTGTTCAATCTTACCTGTAATACACATCGCCCAACGGGTTCCAGTCGGCGGTCGCCATTTTGGTCGGATGCAAGACAGAGAATCTGGATGAGACTGATGTCCCCTGACATGATAAACTTGGATTGTAATTCATAAGGAAGTTGTTAACCACGCAAGATATCAATAGTATCGAGCGCTCTTTACATTTGGAAAAAACATATCTAAAATAGAATGCATAAAGCCAATAGTGTTGAGCGCTGTTCACGCACCGACAAAGTTCTTAAAATAGAATTATGTTTTACGTAGAGTCTAAACTGGGAAATTCTCCAAGATGCCTTTATCTGCTTCCATTATATAAGGATGAAAGATCGTGTTTCACAGGACAGTAAAATTAACTATGCGGGCGGATTTTGTTTCCAAAACTGTGCAGATTTTAACATTTAAAGGGGTGTAACAGTTAGAATTTCTCAACTTTGCATCGCTTTAAAATTGTCATTCGGACACTTTTTTTTTATCCTAAATAGCATGTAATAGTGTGCGTGCACAAATTTTTTACATGATTCCTAGCCCTCGAGGAAGAGCAGAACAAAAAAAAAAAAAAAAAAGCAATTACAATAACATTTTCAACTGTCACACTAAAGCAGACAAGAACTGTTGAAACTTGAAAAGAAATCAATTTAGTTTTGGTTTTTTCTTAGTTTTTTTTTGTTTTTTTTTTTTGTTTTTTTTTTACTTTTGTTTACGTATTTTACAACATTACTACTATTATTGAGGCACGAAAGAGCAGATTAAAAAAAAAGCAAAGAAGGCGTCAGTAAGCGCTCTTAAACTTTCAATATAGAAAAATCAATGTAATCATAATTCTGCACTAATCTTATGTAATTTATGCAAAGCTTTTACAACATTGCCTAAATCAGTTATTTCATCGTCCCAAAAGATGATTTAAAAGCAAGTAAAGTGATATATATATATATATATATATATATATATATATATATATATATATATGTATATATATATTTAACTGGAGAAAGAGAAAACTTCGAAAATTAGCTTAGACAGTTGGCGGATGGTTAAGATACCTGAAAAAAAGACAAATACTCACAGCGTTCGGGTACCTTGAAATGGTTTTAAAAGATACACGCCTTTCGCCAAGGATAGCTACAAAAAAGGTAAGTGTCGGTGATGGAAAAAACAGTATTACAACCGCTTTACAATTTCCCGACGATCTTAGGCTACTACTGCCGACACATCGTTAAGTTGTTACTCATCTTACACTAGCCTTGTAGGTAGATCACATTGAGCTTCATTGTAGGTCCGTGTGGTACATCGGCAGCCATGTTGGTGATAACAAATGGAAAGCGTTTCAAATGAATACATAACTATGCTAAATTATTGTTATATTTTAGTTTCGCGAACTGTTTATAGTTTTCCATCTTGTTTTATCTAAAAATTTATATCATCTCTCCCTCCCTCTCTAAGTCTCTCTCTCTCTCTCTCTCTCTCTCTCTCTCTCTCTCTAATCTCTCTTTCTTTCTCTCATTTTCTTTTTCTCTGCCCTACATTCTATCTATTAATTTTACATCTCTATTAATTGCTGGTTTCCCATACTTCTCACGTTTTCCTTCATTCACTGACACCTCTATAAGTCTCATAAAATATTTCTCGCTTCCTTTCCTTTACTTTCTTTTTTCTTCATTTTTTTTTCAAATCTCTATCTCCGCAATCTCATTCCAACTCTCTTAATGCCTGCCTACCTCTCTTTCCTTGTTCTATCTTTCTCTCCTTTTCTCTCTTCCCCTCTCTTTACCTTTGTCCTTTTGCGTCCGTGCGCTTTCTCGCCCTTTTTTTCACCTCTCTCTCTCTCTCTCTCTCTCTCTCTCTCTCTCTCTCTCTCTCTCTCTCTCTCTCTCTCTCTCTCTCTCTCTCTCTCTCTCTCTCTCTCTCTCTCTCTCTCTCTCTCTCTCTCTCTCTCTCTCTCTCTCTCTCTCTCTCTCTCTCTCTCTCTCTCTCTCTCTCTCTCTCTCTCTCTCTCTCTCTCTCTCTCTCTCTCTCTCTCTCTCTCTCTCTCTCTCTCTCTCTCTCTCTCTCTCTCTCTCTCTCTCTCTCTCTCTCTCTCTCTCTCTCTCTCTCTCTCTCTCTCTCTCTCTCTCTCTCTCTCTCTCTCTCTCTCTCTCTCTCTCTCTCTCTCTCTCTCTCTCTCTCTCTCTCTCTCTCTCTCTCTCTCTCTCTCTCTCTCTCTCTCTCTCTCTCTCTCTCTCTCTCTCTCTCTCTCTCTCTCTCTCTCTCTCTCTCTCTCTCTCTCTCTCTGTCTCTCTCTCTCTCTCGCTCTCTCTCTCTCTCTCTCTCTCTCTCTCTCTCTCTCTCTCTCTCTCTCTCTCTCTCTCTCTCTCTCTCTCTCTCTCTCTCTCTCTCTCTCTCTCTCTCTCTCTCTCTCTCCCTCTCTCTCTCTCTCTCTCTCTCTCCCTCTCTCTCTCTCTCTCTCTCTCTCTCTCTCTCTCTCTCTCTCTCTCTCTCTCTCTCTCTCTCTCTCTCTCTCTCTCTCTCTCTCTCTCTCTCTCTCTCCCTCTCTCTCTCTCTCTCTCTCTCTCTCTCTCTCTCTCTCTCTCTCTCTCTCTCTCTCTCTCTCTCTCTCTCTCTCTCTCTCTCTCTCTCTCTCTCTCTCTCTCTCTCTCTCTCTCTCTCTCTCTCTTTCTCTCTCTCTCTGTCTCTCTCTCTCTCTCTCTCTCTCTCTCTCTCTCTCTCTCTCTCTCTCTCTCTCTCTCTCTCTCTCTCTCTCTCTCTCTCTCTCTCTCTCTCTCTCTCTCTCTCTCTCTCTCTCTCTCTCTCTGTCTCTCTCTCTCTCTCTCTCTCTCTCTCTCTCTCTCTCTCTCTCTCTCTCTCTCTCTCTCTCTCTCTCTCTCTCTCTCTCTCTCTCTCTCTCTCTCTCTCTCTCTCTCTCTCTCTCTCTCTCTCTCTCTCTCTCTCTCTCTCTCTCTCTCTCTCTCTCTCTCTCTCTCTCTCTCTCTCTCTCTCTCTCTCTCTCTCTCTCTCTCTCTCTCTCTCTCTCTCTCTCTCTCTCTCTCTCTCTCTCTCTCTCTCTCTCTCTCTCTCTCTCTCTCTCTCTCTCTCTCTCTCTCTCTCTCTCTCTCTCTCTCTCTCTCTCTCTCTCTCTCTCTCTCTCTCTCTCTCTCTCTCTCTCTCTCTCTCTCTCTCTCTCTCTCTCTCTCTCTCTCTCTCTCTCTCTCTCTCTCTCTCTCTCTCTCTCTCTCTCTCTCTCTCTCTCCCTCTCTCTCTCTCTCTCTCTCTCTCTCTCTCTCTCTCTCTCTCTCTCTCTCTCTCTCTCTCTCTCTCTCTCTCTCTCTCTCTCTCTCTCTCTCTCTGGAGATTTTGGACATTGCATAAGGAAATCAGGAAAAAAAAATGTGATGAAGCCAAAGAGAAAAGTATCAATGACAAGTGCAGAGGCATCGAATTATACCACAGAAGTAGAGCAGACAATGTGCAAAAAACATTGAATAAATCTCTGGAAAGGAAACCTGTTCATCCACAGGATGTCTTAAGTCAAAAAACGGTAACATCCTAGATAGATGGGCAGTACACAGAAATCAGCTTTTTAAAGACTACATTGCAATGTAATGACAACAAATTTTGCTGTGATCACGGCACCAATACGAAAGATGAAATTAGGTAAAGCCCAGACTGCATATCAATAGAACTTTTAGAAGCACTTGACGACTATGGAATTGATAAGATCGCAACATTACTTAGTGAAATTTATGACACCAGCCAGATTTCACCTGACATCTCCAACCATAATTGATAACTGCTGAAATGTAAAATGAAATTAATGTGCACTACTCAAATTTGCTTACTTTCTATAACAAAGTTATAAAATTATCATAATTTCTTCCTTCATCTCTCCGCAGAGGCTGTAGAGTAGAAAACACCGGACAAGCCATATGATTTATCAGTAACAGAGTTAAGCAGTGGCCATTTCAGTTTTTAAAGGTGAGAGCTCTTATTGTCATGATGAATTGCAGTATCTCAATCTCAATCTTTCCTAAAAAAAAATGAGCACTATCTCTCTCTCTCTTTTTAACACCAGCATCAGCTGTGTCAGTGTTTTTATTTATGTAGGGCCCACTTTTTGAAAAAAAAATATTTTTTATGTTTTATAAACTGACATGAATTCTAATTTCTATGATTTTTTTTCAGTTTTCATTTAGTCTCCTTTGCTATTGTTAAATAAGACTTGTATCTATAATAGTCATCATAAGGAATTTTATTATCTTCTTATTTCCCCCAAACTCTTCTCTCAACCCCATAATCCAACACAAATTTCAGATGAGCTTCTCACTGAGATGTAGGGTTGTGGATGCGTCCCACTGACTGTTGAAGAAACAGCTGCATCAGTAATTGCAACGAATGGATTTTTTTTTTCTTGAAAGATATGCTTAATTATTAGAAAGAATTCAAGAAGGGCACTAAGGTGAGGAAGAATTGTGTTGAAATTCATAGTTTTTTTTTTAATTTTTATAACACCAGGGCCGAAGGTGAACTTTAAACTTCTTAAATGTCCCTTTGTAATTTTTAATTTAATGCTTTGGGAGAGTTTGAGATGTAGTCTATCAGATTTTTATTATTATTTACAAGGATCATGCGGGATCCCGCTAATTTGCTATCAAAAGTCATTTCAACACTAAACCAAACCAGTAGTGCAGGAGCATTTAATTTTCTTTTTATTCTTTTCATCAATATCAAATATCTATTTAATCATCCCTGACAATGTTTTTCTCTTTATAATATAGACAGTTATTTACATACCTCTTTTATTCTGTCTATTCTCATTTTAAAAAAAAGCAAACAAAAACAAAAAAAATTTTTCTTGTATTTTTAGATAGTAATTACAGAAAATATCATCACATTCGCTTTTCCTTCTTGATGAATGTACAATTTTCAATGAAATGCATTATATCCTGCCTTTGGAATTTTAATAAAACATCAAACTTACCTGGTTCTCTTGGTTCCTGTATTATCTTGTTTATTCGCATGTATTGTTTGCGCAACATAATTTTGTTTGCATGACAAAAATTGCTCTGAAATTCTTTTTACATGTTTTTTCACACTCCACAAATAATAAATATTCATCTTCATAAGTGTTTCAACTGCTTATATAAGATACAATGCAACTTTGGGCGATAAAATTACACAAAATAAGCAAAATTTAAACCACTAACTTTAACGCGTTTTTCTCAGTTTCAAGATTCTGGACATCGTGACACTAAAATGCCCATAACTCAGCCCCTAATTGAGATAATTTCAAAATTCAAACTGTGGCATGTTCAGCATTATCTAGTGCATCCACATGTTTAATATCTCCATATCCAAAATTTCCGACATGCGACTGGTTTTCTCAGGCCACCAGACATGTATTTATAGCACTGCCAAAGAAAGTAGGGACAAAAGAGTGTAAATTACATAGAACGATCAGTCTTTTCAGTCATATCATTAAAATACTTTTAAGAATCATCATGATGCGAGTAAGAAATAGAATTAAACCAGAAATAGAGTGGATCGATGTAACATCCTTTGACCTATAAATGAATGAGCTCTGGGAGAGCAAAAAAAGGAATATCTGTGCTTCATTTACTACGCCAAGGCATGTGACAGAGTACGGCATGATGAGATAATCACACAACTAAAACAATTGAAGATAAATGGAAAAGAAGGATACCCATGAATTAAAGCAGGAAGGCACAACGTAAAGAACTTGTGATACGCTGATGACACTGTATTTATTTATAAAATAAAGAAGACTTGCAACAGTTGTTAGACATCGTTGAAGAAGAGAGCAGAAAAAGAAGGATACGAATCAATTAGCAAAAAGACAGAAGTAATGGTCGTCAGTCGGAACAATGAAGCTCTATAGATCAACATCTTCATCAACGATAATAAACTATTCACATTATTTGAGTACTATAATATCAAGCGATGGACTCAACAACGCTGACAAAGAAGAGTTTCCAAAGAATGAAATCTGTACTGACATATAAACACATCTCCATTCACGCTACAGCAAGAGCCCTGGAGTGTTACATAGAATCCATTCGGATTATGGATGCGAGGTCTGGACAATTTCAAGCAGACAGTAGGCAACAGAATGTGGTCTCTACGGAGAATGCTTTGAATCTTATAGGCTGCAAAGAAATCAAACGAAATATAGTTACGAGAGGTTGACATAATAAGACCACTCGTAAATTGAATACGCAAATGCCAGGCAACATTTTTTGGTCATATGATGAGAAGAGAGAAGCCTTTTTTTTTTTTTGTGACAACCGGAATGATAGAAGGAAAACGTAGCAAAGGACAACAGCGAGAAAAGATGTTGATGGACTGACAAAGTTGCTCAAAGCAAGACGATTGACAGATGCACCAAAAGCGAAAAGGGATAGAGATGCGTAGAGGGTCGTGATTGCCTAGGTTAAAGAGCTCGGCACCTGATTGATTGATTTTGGTTTTAGAAATAATTACGTATACATAAAGCCCGCGCTTGCCCAACATGCTCTCCTCAAAGATGGCTCATTTGGCGGTTTTTAACGATCAAATAACACGAATTAATCTATGCTGTATAAAGTGCAGAAGGCGCCAAAATTAGGAATCGTGGCATGAGTGACTGAAACTTACTTTGAAGTCCAAACACTGAATCACATAAATTTACTGACGGAGAGAAAGTGTGTGTGTATGTGTGTAAAAAAAAAAAAAGGGGGGGGGGGGCGCACTCAAAGGTAATTAGGGTTAAGTGTCGGTCCTGGATAAAGTCCAACTGATTTTTGAGGGAAAAATAATAATATCAAATTTCGTCCTGAGTGAGAAATAGGCCTGCAGAGATCTCACGTGAATGTCGCATACCTAAAAGATAGCTAGATATAGGCAGATAAAAACTGAGATAGATGGTTGACGATAGACACTATTGGTGCATCTGCTTGATCAGCCCTGTGCACTAGTGATCAACATTATGTGCGTGATTAACACATTTCAGTTTAATTTAATTAATGTTGGGGCAAGGGATAGGTGCAGTGTAATGCTAGATCTAGTTAAGTAGCTCGATCTTCCTCGAGAGAACCCTCCTTCCCCCAAATTTCCATGGATCTCATGATTTCCTCCTTTCACATTTTAACTGAAACGAGAGAAATGAAATGCAGAAGAGAATTTGTGTAATATCTTTCCGACAATGCTAAATCTAAACCCAAAACCAGGGACCTTGCTTTGGAAGAGACGAAATAGGTCAACACAGTCGACCTTTGGCCTAGACCTGTTGTTCAAACATAAACAATCAGGTGTCAAGAGTCAACACTCAAGTGAACAGTACTAGACACTTTATCTAGATCTGTACCCAGGCCTCAACTGGACTGAAAAACAGGTCTAGATTCTGAAACCCTAGAAAAAACAAGTTGGCGCAGCGCGAGATAAGTAATTTTCAATCAAGGTCAGCATTTGTGTGTTACTGTTAGTGATATAGATCTAGAAGAAATCGGTCTGTATTAGATGTACTTTCAAATATTTTATTGAATTCTGATAACTCATCCAGAAATAATCATGTGAACTTGGTCTAGATTCTAGTAGTGATAGCAGCGCATTATATCAAGATCAAGGAGGTAGATCTTTAATTATTAGTTCATGTGCACTGTTGAAGAGCAAGAGATGTAACAAAAGTATTTAGACATCTAGATTCTAGATTTAGACTGTGAATATGAGATATTAGCACTAAGACTGATGGTCACTGTTAGTCCAATTTCTTTGTTTTGTTTGGTTCGCTTTTTTACGGATTTAAGTAGATCAAGATTTTTTCAATCAAAGAAACTCAGTGAGAGCAAGCATCAAATGGAAAAGTGAATGAATTATTCGATTTAAATATTAGTTCATAATTTCAATAAATTTTGTCACAATCTTTCTCCTTTTTTATTCTTATCAATGAACGTCCTCTTTGACTCTCACTTAACTCTCACTCCTATTCCCCCCCCCCAACTTCCTCGTGCACTTTCCATCTCAATTAAAATTTTATTTATTCTGTCTCTTCACCTGTCAATATTGGAAGAATTTTACTTGCACTCCCCCATCTTAATATTTGTTTGTATTGGTTTTGTTTTTTTCTAAATTTTCCAATGTTTTTATTCTAGAATTTCTGTTATATGACGATAAATGGTACATGTATTGATCAAAGGATTGTTTCATAAATTAGTAATAAAATCATGGCAAATCTTATGCGACTGGTATTGTCATCACAGATAACCTTGCAACAACCTCTTATTATTGATAACCAATCAAACCAAACATCGGAAAAGCTTACACCATGCTTGCCTGTCACGCAAGCCATTATCAGTATTTAATTACATCTACTGGTCACTATCATCCCTACCTGATGAGTGTAACTGGCTATTTGCATATCTTAAGTAAGGTCGCTCAGCTTATGACATGAATGGGATAAGGTGTCATGATTCTTTTATATTTCATCTAGAAGTTGCATAGCTTCTGAGGTTAAAGTCTTTGCTTCACATTAATATAGTGAGTGAGATTGTTACCTGCAATATTTAATCAATATTCATACACCAACCAATATAAT
Organism: Elysia crispata; assembly: GCA_033675545.1. Lineage (NCBI taxonomy): Eukaryota > Metazoa > Mollusca > Gastropoda > Plakobranchidae > Elysia > Elysia crispata. The sequence continues at coordinate 465,339 of JAWDGP010000365.1, forward strand.
CAGTTTTGTCTGAGAACATTTAATTTTATATTGTTGTTGAATAATGTCCTTTTATTGTATTTTTGTTTTGTTATTCAAAGTGTCATCTGATTAGTTGATATACGTGACACCTTGCTTAAGATTATTAATGTGATTACTGCTATAGGTATTGTTCCTCTCAGTATAAGATGTGAATGTATTATAGGCATACCGGTAATGCTTAGTGATATTAATTTTTCATTTACAATGGTGTTACTAGGAAGACGGTTTCAACCAATCGGTCTATTATTAGCATAGATGACCTTCATCAGCTTGTCTTTTTAAAAGTATTTCTTGATCTTTATTTCGTATATACAACCTTTATCTAATAATGCTGTATTGTAGGTCTGATCAATTATCATATTCGATCTGATATATATTTAATTTAAGAGATGTGATAAAATTAATTCATAACCTGAAAGAGGAATACCAAGGTCTATGCTGACAAAATGAAATCATTTTAGATATGTTTATAAATAAACAAATGACCATCACAAATTCGAGGTATAATGAAAAAAAAAATATATATATAGATTTAAAACTATAAACAATTTAAAATTATTAGTCAATAACACCAATACTTTCACAAAATTTAGACAGCAATATAATATACCCCGGTATATATCTTTTAACTCCTTGGGACAATATTTTCAATGTGATATTGTCTCAAGGAGTGAGAAGATAAATTGCTTTGTAAATTTTGTGACAGTATTGGTGTTCTTGATATAATTGAGTATTACTTAATCATGTAAAAATAAAATTATGGGGAAAAAAATATTACTTTTTGGTATTTTTTATTAAAGTCTAGAATTATCTGCAAAAGGACTTGGTGAAAAAGGAAAGTGCTGTTTGCACAAATGCACAGTGCATTTATTAGATAAATGATGGACAAACTCTAAATTAACATCTGGTAAAATAAGATTACGAATATTTTCTGTCCCATCTTGACATTGTTTGTATTAAAGGATGGACTTGCAAGATAAGACAATTTTAATGAATTGAAAGCTTTGTGCAAATTTAATTCAAGTAGAAATGTACTCAGCCTAAAAACTGGATCAATTGTGACTCAAGTTTGAGTGAATTATTCTGAAAGCCTGCCAGGTGTGTTGTGAATATTGATTCATCAAAGCTTGATTGAATGTTTTTTGGCTAACTATTTATGTCCTTATTATGATTTTTCCTTACTTAAGTTATATTTTCACGTTATCAAAAATTATTAATGTTTCCTTTTGCTAGTTAGAAGCTGAAGTAACGTTTGAGCCTTCGATCAAAGATGGCAACTGTACGTCCACCATTGCAGACATTGCGGGCAATGTTCTATGCTGTAACTCCTAATGAGACTTCTTATGCAACTTGGGAAGAAGTGCCAAACTTTGTAGATGAGGTAAGTTGAGACTTAAAAGATGTTACTTCTGATGAAATTTGTTATTGTTTCTCTGACTAGAAGGATTAAAAAGTCTGATTTTCCACATATTGTATATTGTTATAGCAAGCAAACAGAGTAGGATTATTGTACCTCTGATGAATTCAGGGTTTTACGTAAAATGAGACCAGGCTTACATTTATCACCCAATCTGGACCAACAGGTCATGCTTACACATCAAGCTACACATGATACTTAAAAAAATCAGCTTATTAAGTTACTTTAATTAAGTTTATATCTAGGGCTACTGCCTGTTGGATTCCTCATCATTTGAGAAATTCAAAAAAATGCCCAAGTGAAACAACATGGTAAAAACACCACTGTGTAGTTCATAAATGTTTTCCTTGGTCAGTTTTACTATTCAAAGTCATTGGAAACAGTGATATCATCATCAGCAACAATTTGCACCTACATTAAATTAAAAAAAAATATTGTTTCTGTTATGTTCTTTTTGTTAAGGTTTTTTTTGTTCTTTTTGCTTGATATTGCATGCCAGTTTGAAAGAGTTATTTACCTCCAGCTCATAAGATTTTTTTTTACCTAAATATAACGTAAACTGGTTAAGATAGACTACATGGCAAACCTGACTAGAAAGATCTAGAGTTAAACACAGCCTGATGCTACCGAGGAAAACACGAACCTCAGCAATACTAGGCCAGCTCTGTCTACATCTATTAGATTCCGGCTAGGGTCAGAGTGTTTGGTAACAGAAAATTTACTTAAAATAACATAGAGCTAAAAATAGACCCCTCGGGTCTCTAAAATGGCCCTTGTGATAACCAAAAATTTGAATTATTGCATCTTCATTCAACAACTTTATGATACCAATATTTTTTTATGTCATGAACTTTCAGAGGCTGCAAATATCTCTTACTCTTAGGCCCTCTTTTTTTTTCTCCTCTATGGCTAGGCTGTACCATACTTTCTTCTCTTCATGGTCCTGGAGAGCATTGTGCTTAAACTCAAGGGGAAGGAACTGCCCAGGATCAATGATGGCCTCAACAGCGTCAGCCATGGTTTACTGTCCACATTACACTCGTAAGAAAAATTTTCAAAGGCTTTGATCTCAGCAATGTAATGAAACAATACATAGATATCTAGGTGCATTGTTTACTTTGTTTCTTTTTGTTGTGTTTTTTATCATTTAGTTGATTTAAACATTATATTTGCTGTTATTTTATTTGCTTAAGTTGAAAAAAAAAGCCTCTTTCACAAATCAAAATGACTTACAAATATGGATAGCTTGCAAATTAGCCATATAAAGAAAACATTGTGTAAAATGGTCATCTTTCCTTACATAGGGTTTATAATCTTTGTTAAGGCTTTAAAAAAATGGTTTTAACTAGTATTCACATTCAAGCAAATCTTTTCAGGCTTCTATTTCGACCAGTTGAGTTGGTGATTTACAGTTGGATCTACAACAACTGGCGACTTGTGGAGCTTCCGTGGGACAGCCCATGGGTCTGGTTTGCAGCTTTTCTCCTGACAGATTTCCTGTACTATTGGTTTCATAGGATAAGCCACGGTATGTTTCTCGGGTGGCTATAGTATTAGTATATTATTTATCTTTTTTGCATTTTCTTTATAATTGTATTAAAAAATGGGGTCAATATTTTTAATGATATTTAAATAAATTTTTTTGACCAAAATATTTATCACATTCTTTAAGGAATTTAACATGTGTTTGTACGCATTATAAAAGCAGTATGCACTTTTTGGTATCTGAAACTTTTATACTTATTTTAACTGAATACATTTCATTGATTATTTCATGATATGAAATATACAAACTTCTACACCCGAATAAAATATAGCATAGAGTCACAAAATGTTTAAGCGACAAAGCTTAATACTAGCTTAGCTGGGAAAGGTCATCCTTAAAGCAGAATGATTAATTCCTTTCCAATGACAGAGAGCAATATTGTATGGGCATCCCATCAAGTTCACCACAGCTCGGAGGAATACAACTTAAGTACAGCTCTGAGGCAGTCGGCCATGCAAAAGTACTACAGCATGGTGAGCTCCATTACTATAAAAAATGTTTTTCTTGTTTAAATGAATAATAATTGAAATCAATAATATCTTTATGAATGCTTCTTCATCATTCATCTCTAATTTACTGCTAGTAAGTTCAATTTTGTCCATTTTATTTGAGAGAGATGAATGAATAAGTTGATCTATCTTGTCTTACCATAGTAACAAATCTGAAAGCTGGGCTGTTTATGCAGTTAGGGTTTTCTTGTTCCTCATAGCAAGAGGTTATCCTTAAGACTCAAATTTAAGTAAGCTTCCTTTTGTACTTTAAGGGAACATTTTTATTTAATAAAAGGATCTTTTTCCACACCTTTTATATGTAAAAAATGCTAATACTTTAAATTCACATTAGAAAGAAGGAGCAACACAGTTGGAATATTTCTGAAGCCATTTCCATAAATGAAAAAAAGATAACTAACAATGCATACATGATTTAAAAAATTTTGAGTTTGAAAATACAACATACTGTGAATCTTATTTGATTTTATGATTCATCCCTTTCTTTTTTTCAGTTTGTGTACTTCTTGATGGCCCTTGCTGTACCTACACCTATTTTCTATGTCCATCAGCAATTCAACCTGTTGTATCAGTTCTGGATTCACACTGAGGTATACAATTTTTTCATTGGGATCGCCTTGAAAGCTTATTTTTTTGATGCCTCAAATCTTGATGTTTACAGCTGTAAGACCCTTGATTCAAAACTTCAAATTTTGGCAGAGACTAGACATAGCATAAGTAAAGTGTATGACAACTGCAGACAAAGGTAATACATGATTCACTTCCAATGGCTATTATTTTAAGAAATAAAAATTACTGTAAAGCTGATTTTATTTAATTTCATCAGTATTTAGACAAAGTTAATGTTCTCTTTCTGCTTCTCTAGTGCATCAATACGATAGGACCGCTGGAGTATATTTTAAATACACCAAGCCATCATAGAGTGCATCATGGGAGAAACCCATACTGCATCGATAAGAACTATGCAGGAACACTCATTGTATGGGACAGATTGTTCAGTAAGTTTTTTTTTTGTTGTTGTTTTAATCCTAGGTTTAATATATTAATCATTTTTCTATGTTTAACCTTTTTGCAGTTTTTATTAAATTCCCGAAGGCTAATATTGAGGACAATTTGTTATCCTTTACGTTCTTCTTTGATTTTGCATGACTCATACAGCTAGATTTAAGAGGTGCACAGATGTCCTTGGAAATTGTCATTTTCAAGTTATATTATATTTACCTTTGCAAATTTAATGTGAGAAAGATTGCTAGTACTTTTTTCCTTCTAGCATATATTATGGCCATTTATGTTGTTATTTTTTTAGATACATGTCAAACAAATCTTAAGTTGGACTTCTATTGATTTAAATATTAGTATTATATTAATAAATATTTCCAAGAATAGTCTGAACTGCAGGCTTATTAAGTTGTGAAAATGAAAGGTCAATGACCACTCTGTTTTAAGTCCAGAAATTTTTTTATTATCAGACACATTCCGAGCAGAAGGAGAAAAGGTGGTCTATGGTTTGGTTCATCCAAACACCTTCTGGAATCCTTTATATGGACAGGTAAGTGTCAAATTTCTTGTCTTTAAGTTACTGAACACATACAAAAGAAATAATCCAGACTTCAATGCTTATCTTTCTCAAAAGATGTAAACATTTTTTATAAGTAATAAACATTTTATAAACATTTTTATTTAAATCTTTAATTAGAAATTATTGCAATAATTCTCGGTGATGACGGCTGAGTTTTTTTTTTTCTTAATATGCTGTACCTATTGTTCTAATATTAAGGAAGACCTGCAAGTAGTTAACTCCTAAGAAACCAATTCAAAATAAATTAATGAACATCTATTTACACCACCCTCAACATTCCCAAAGGGTAATAAATTGTACCCTATCTTATCTTATTATATTTAATCTTACCTTATCTTTATCGCAATGGGGGTAATCAAAATATCCAGGATTAAATTTTTAGATTGAAAACTTAAAATATTTCTAAAAAAAAATACCAGTACTGTTTGAATATTAATAAATATTTTTATCATCCACTAAGTTCTGCCTTGATTTTTTACTTCTCTTTCCTTTCTCTGCTGCCCCTAATCCTCTAAAACCTTTTTTTTTCCCATGGTACCAGGCAGTGCACTATCTATACATTCTTGGCCTTGTGAAGGAGCACAAGACAATAGGGGACAAAATCTCAGCGGTTGTTAAAGGCCCAGGCTGGAGTCCAGGAAAACCATGGACAGGCTTGCTGGAAGATATCCCGGAGGTGAAACTGATAGTGAACATAGCTTGTCTATTCATAGTTACCAAAAAAAGGTTACATTGGTTCACAAAACTGTTTTTGCATCCCTTATGATCCTCCATCAATAAAGAGCTGTGGAGAGCTTAGTTTCCTTTATATTCAAAGCTTGAGGAGTGATTTGTTTAACTCAATCCCACATAAGTCACTCAAACTCAAGTAAAGCCCTGACCCTAAGAGAAGGGGTACAACTCCATACAAAGAACAAACACGATTTTGTAACAAAATATTACAATCAAACAAAACATAAAATTATGAAATAAACTGAAAAAAAAAAAAGCCAGAGATCTTTAGTTTTGGATAAATCATGGTTTTATTACAAAAACATTTTTCTAAGACTTCTCCATTAGTACAGATTGACTCAACCACCACTTTAATTTTTTTCACCATAAACATCCCACTCCACTTTTAATAACTAGTTCAACCTTAATGTCTTTTATACTTGTATTCACCAGGTGGAGCAGCCTGTGCGCAAATACAACAGTGATCTCCCTTTATGGGCAAATGTTTATGTGGTCCTTCACTTCCTGTTGGTGATTGCTACCAGCAGCTTGGTGGCCCCATACAAAAGGGTAAGTGTTGATTGAATAGACAGAAACTCCCTTTTTAACTAGTCAGATTGAATAAAAAGGCTAAATGGATAAGCATGAAAGGAATGGCTATGAGGGAAATGTTTATCTTTAAGTCTTTGCAAATTGTGAATTTGGAAAATGAGTTTTTTACAGGGCTGCATGAGACAAAATTTCTGAGCTGTAAAGACTGTGATTGATTTTGGATTGGTTTCGTATAGTAAGATAAATGCATTGATCAAAGCAAAGTTCTCTTTAATAAGCCATTCAATTAATACATGCTTTCTACAAACTCTGCCTTGCCTTTTTTTTTTCTACTAGTACAAATTGCCAGTTTTTTTTAGTTTTCCAACCTCTGGAAAAGCTATGAATCAGTTCTATTCCACAGTAACAGACATTAGCTTAGCCAAATACACTGAAGACAGCAATGTTTTCAGTTTTAAACTTAATTCATGTCATTTGGCACTGTGAGACCAGGCCAACGATATAGATTTCCTGTGCACGGCGTCGCATAAGCGCTACTTTAGTTGCCGAGGCCCGCATGGTGTCAATGACCTGACCCCGTGACCTAGTTGTCAACTCAGGTAGACTCGGGCGGCTCTGTGCCTGCGCGGCGCTTTATGTTTTTTTCGATATTTTACTGTAATTTCTAACCACAATAATGATACTTATGTTTTATTTTAAAGTTTGCATTGAAAAGTAAATAAAACAGGCTCTACAGACAAGCAAAAACGAAAACTCTAGCTGAAATACTTTTTTTGTTACATGGCCATAAACAGTGCATTTATTGTAGTATATTAGAAAACAATAGAGTGGTTTTTAAAAGGTTGTAACAAATAAACGCAACATGGAATTTTTTTTAAAATTCAGAAACAGAACTTACCAGTTTTGAATAAAGTTCTCACGAAATTTTTTCTCGTTAGATGGAATACTTTTTGCAGGAGACCGATTTTTTGTACATGTCTCTGTCTTGAGCGAGCTTTACATTACTCAGCTAAATACAAGCAGTCTTGATCAATTTCGTCTTCACTGTTATATTAATGCTTTCTTTGCAACGCATTAAATTACAAATATAAGATAAATTAAATCATACAAAGGTATCACAGAAATTCATATCATAGATCTGGTTCTCGGCAGGTCAGAATAAATAAAAGTTTAAATTATAAAACATATTTACAGCTATTACATATCACAGATACAGGTATTGTCCTATGCTCGGAGAGAAGGTGCGATTTGTAGAAGGTGTGCTGTTAAAATGTGGTGTAATTTATTAAGTTCGTTTGTAAACCCGTGTGCCCTATGTTTTTCTAAATGTGCTATCAACTGGTGGCTGTTTTCTGTTCCCTGTTCTCCGAGGAGGCCCAGTCCAAACTTTTGTTTTCTAATATGTGGGATGCAGTGATGTTCTAGTAAATGTTGTTTTGGAATGACTTTGTTGTGAAACATTCTTCTATAAATTGTCATGTAATTGTCTATTGCTGTTTGAATGTCTGGTAAAGAGCTGTCATCTATAGGTGCTGTGTGGGATACAAACTTGTGAACTGTCCTGAATGCGCTATTGAGATCGTTAAATGTTATCTGTATTGTATAAGCTTCGTCTATGAGGAATGGATTGTTTGTAAGGGTTTGTGTTTGTTTGATGATTGTTTCTGTAAGATCTGTGTAAACGTTTGGTTGGAGGTATTTGTGGCAATGGTTTCCTACAAAAGATCTACTGTGATATGCTTGTGGTGTAATTTTATGTTTGTTTAAAACTGTGTCTAATGAAGAGGCAACTGGGCCTGTTCTTGGTGTGAGGGTTTTGTATGAAACTGAAGAAAGACGTTGCTCTATGTCCTGTATGTTGTGTGCATGTTTGTTCACAATGTTACTATCTGTTTCTATCTCGCTGAAGGCCAGACAGCCCTCCTCGTGTTGCAGTTTGTTCTCTAAATCCTGTTTCTGACGCCATTGGGAACCATATTTTTTCAAACTTTGACCCAATGGCGTCAGATACTTATCATGCTGGGTAGCTATTTGTTGGTCTAAATTGTGTGCAGCATCTTCTAATAATTTGTGATGTTTTAAAACTACTCCTAGTAAAATGTGAAGATAAGGAGGGGCTACACTATCTAAATCTATGTTCAAAAGGGGTGTGTGTAGTGCGTTGTGAAATTTTGCTACCTCTTTCTTCCCCGATGAATCAGCAACAAAGGCAGAGTTGTCGGCGAGTAAGCTTTCCAGTGATCTTTGCTGACACTGACCACTGGGTTCATGCATATCTCGTCGTGGCATCAGGCACCAAAGGCATGGGTATGTGCCCTGAGGGCCTGAGAGGCCATACATCTTGCACAAAAATTCATAGTCTCCATTCAGAAAAACTTTAAGCGATTTGTTTCTCCAAGAATGAGACTGAAGTGCTTTGAGATCGCTGGCCAACCCACCTTCTAAAAACCTAACCATGTTGTCATGTGTGTCTCGTACTGATGCAATGGCTATCACTACAGTGTTGTGACGTGCATTTGGTTTTTCTAAGTTGGCAATCTGTAATGTAAATTTTAATGAATTTTTCCCATGGTCGCCCCCTATCTTAACCCAAATTTCATCTTGTGGAATAGAGCCCCCCTGCCAAGTAAGTAAATTTTGTGTGTCGTAAGACTCTAATAAGCTGTCTACAAACTTAGGTAAGTCTCCTATCCTACCATATGGAACCTCATTCTCGACTGTGTCTTCCTTTACAAATAATCTATTCTCTACCTTAACAAAATTAGATACCATTTCTCTTGTAAGCTTCCGCACTGATTTTTCATTTTCTATTTGTATCCCTACCTTTCTTAACAAACTACCATGTTTCCTCCCCTGTCTCCAACTCAAACCCAGTTTCTCTTTTATTGCTAGTGCATGAAGACGTGATATTTTAATTTGTTGTCTGACTGAAGCCTTTTTTGTTATGTCTTGTCTGCGATCTACTGGTATTCTCTTTAATTCTGATGCAAGTTGTGTGTCTGTTGAGCTACATGAACCCCCTGCTACTGATGTTCTCAATGATTGTAAAAGTTTTGCCCTTTTCCTCTTAGTTGGTGTTCTTACTAACTGTGTGTTTTTTCTTGGTATTGTGACTCTCTGCAATGACATGGGTTGGCCTGATGTCTTGCATAGTATAGTTTGTTTTTTAGGGTCTGCATTTAATTTTCTTCTTACAAGATGTGTGGTGAGCTGTTCTTCGTGTTTGGATAATGGTGTGTCTTGAGAAAGACTAAGTGACTGGCTAAATGTGATCTCATTTTTCATCATCGGGGAAGTTGAACTATCCTTGGTCTGTATAGGTTTAATTGGTGTTGATCCTGCAAGTGGGACAAGCGGAGTTTCGTTAGTGCTAGTAGAAGGGTTAGTGTTTGAAGTAAAACTTGTGAGTGTTGCGTCCACTGTCTGATCAGCGAGCATGTTTGATGTGCTTGTTTCATCTGATAAAATTAAGAATGTGTCAGTGATGCAGTTAATGTCTGTAGAGTCAGTGTGTGTTGTGTGTGACTGGACTGTCTCGATGTAAGGGATTTGTGTTAAACTGTTTGGGCCTTCGTGTTCTAGACTGGTGCTGGTACAGGGTTGGTTATTGTGGTCATCGTGTGAATGTCCTGGCTGTGGAGATACAGCTGTCTCTGTCGTAGGGTGTGATGTTTTCCGCTTCATGCAGCAGCCAACGGAAAGACTGTCGCGGTGACTGCACACTGTGCAATTTTCTTTACTTATTGCTTTATAACTGCACCATATGTCCTTGTTAATATTATACATTTCCTTGGCTCGTGCAAAAATGTTACTGCTGTTCAGTCTCTTAATGTCCTTTATTTTGGAAAAACACTTGACACAAATGAATTTTGAGTAGGTGTCCTCGTGCTCCTGATTTATATCAAATCCATATATTAATAAAATGTCTGTGGCCAAATTAACACACTTGTGAACTCGATTATTGTTCTTTTTCTGCTTAGGTGTGATAACACAAAGTCTGCCACAAATTCTGCACAAATCATTTACACAACGTGTGTGAGATTCAAAAGAATGTTCCATTTTTGTATTGACTCAACTCAGAAAAATTATCTAGAACTGAATGGGAAAAAATAGAATGATGAAAACGAGCCTAGACGCGCTTTGAACCCATCTAACGCAACAAAACTTATATCATTTTAATCTAGGGTTTCCATTCTTTCAGATAAACAATGAAAATTGATAATGTAGCGTGTACTTTTTAATTAATTAGCAATTAAATCTAATAGGAGCGAATTGCTGATAAAATTATCCATAAAAACATAGACTAAGAAAACACAGTAACCACACTCACAAATATAATGATAGAAATATCAAAGTAACACCGGGTTTCAAATTAGATTTAGAAGAAACTGTTGAAATTTGCACGATGTCTGTACTATGAGTAGTTCTGAAGATATTGTGAGGTAAAGAAGAGGAATTTTCTATTTTATTACATGAAATTCAGCAGACCTGTGCACTGGCTTGTGCAGACAGCGATTATCTGCGGTCATGGGCGGACCTGACCCTGACAGTGATTGATGACGTTACCTGAGCCCGACCCGCTGTAACAAAGCTTTAGTCGCCTAAGTTCAAAATAGCTTTCGGGCCTATCCCCCCATTGTTCAGAACTAAAATGCAGCTTTTAGGGCCAAATTCTACGCTGTGTGTGATAATGAACCTATGTGTTGTGACAGACATGCATCTATACATTTTTTTCTCTTTTCTTCCTCCAGGAGCTAGGCTTTCTGACTGGTCTGGGATTGGTCCTCTTCTTTGTCTACTCTCTCACAGTTTTTGGAGCTCTATTTGATCACAGGTCAGCATTTTGTTTCCTACAATTTAGAATATTTTGCTTTGCAACAGGAGAATATAGCTTTTTTTTAATTTAGGGTGCAGATTGCAAAATTTTATTTAATTCAGAAATGTACAAGAACATTTTATAAATTCATCTTTCAGAAATTAAACTTCTGTAATTCATACCAATGTCATTACAAGTAGGTTGTTATAGAGTCACACTACAAGGAACATGATTTTTTTCAAAATATTTTTTTTCTTGCAGTAAAATATTTTTCATGAAAAAGGAGGTCTGACCAGAGAGGTTAAAGGACTAGCTCATAAAAACTAGAATTTGAGGTTATTGACTCTAATTTTTTGTTGTTGTTGTTGTAATTTTTGTGATTAGCATTGATATTCATAATGTCCACAGGAAGTACAGTTCTCTAATGGAGTTTGTCCGGTGTGTGATTTGCGTGGCAGTGGCTCATCATGTGAGAGACACTGCGCTATTCACCTTAAGTGTTGCAGGGGTTGTGGAGATCATCTTTCTAGCGTCTGCTGTTCTATGGGGTGTTCTCTCACTGCTACAGTACAATGTTCATATGATCACCAAGAAAGTGGATTAAGTAATGCTCAGAAGACAAGTTTAAATGATTTTTTGGGCCATCTAAATTTTAATATAGTGGGACAGGTTTCTAATTTTTTTTCTATGATGACAATTTCGTCATTAATTTTAGTGGAGTCTTTGCTCCAAATTGTGGATTTGATATATTATTATGAGTGGTAAAACTGAGAACTTTCCTCAACTAATAAAATTTACAAAAATTTAAAAGATTTGTGATCTGTACAAAAATAGTAAGCATTTATTTGTGTGTTCAATGATTTGAATAGACATGGAAAGTTTGTTATCTAACATATGATCAGATTCAAAATTTGCCTAGTTGCTGAACACTTTTTATGTTTTTGTGACTTGTGTTACTAATTATAAATACAAGACATACTCATTTCCATAATGTGTTAATGTCTCAGAATTGTTTGAGTTCAGAAACATTTGTCCAATTAAAATTATAGAACAGGTATTGCAACAAAACTTCATAATTTTAGATTTAATGTGTGTCATCTTGGCTTCAATTTTACTCATTAGAAAATTTTTTTCTTCAAGAAATGCAGTTTTCAAGGACTCATCTAGGTAATATTATTTCAAATATGATATCTGCAAGGGTAATCCATTATCATATTTAGTTTTAATGTCATATCAGAGTCTATGATTAGTTATGTCTGATACTTAAGTACAAATCAAGTCTCTAAGGGTTGTTCTTTTTATTTTTTAAGAGCAGTTATTGAAAATTATTAAATTGTAGATCTTACGATTTAAACAATAATCTTATTTTTCACCTATATTGACCAAGATTTTTATGTTAAGATCAGTCCTCATGGGCTGCATTTGTTTTTTTCAGATTGTGCTTGCACTTATTAAGCCAGCTACATTTTGGAAGTACAATTAGTTATATTTTTTAAAGTCTTGACAAAAACAGATTTGCTCCATTGGTTTTCTCCCATAGTACAATTTATTCTACACTGTAATGAAAGACCTTTGAGCAAGTCTGTATTTTTTTCAGATGAGTTTTTTCTAGTTCTACCTTTGAATTAACATTAGAGATCCTTATATACATTCCAAATGAAAAAGATTAAGTGCTTAATTAAGAGACCAGCTCAATGATTGATGTCAAGAGTCTTAGCTTGATATATCCTCTAATATGCAACAATGCTTGTAAAAGACATAATTAATGTTTCTAGGTAATCACTGGTCTTATGTGTGATTATACTTTTTATCATTTTTGACATGTGTGCTTTTTTTTGCTGGTCAGATACCTCCATAAAAAGGACTTAAGAATAATTATCTGTTTCAAAATTAATGATAATACTCTGCCATTTCTCATCTACACTTTACCTGTGATTCTTAACATCAAATTGATTTTTTTGGTCTGTATCAGTTTTTTTGTTTTTGGTTTGATTATTTTTTTATTCTTCTCCTCCTCCTTCCTCTTCTTTTTTTTCTTCTTGTTCTTCCTGTTCTTCTTCTTCTTCTCATTATTATTATTATTATTATTATTATTATTATTATTATTATTATTATTATTATTATTATTATTATTATTATTATTATTATTGTTCTTATTCTTATTATTCTTATTCTTCTTCTTCTTCTTCTTCTTCTTATTATTATTATTATTATTATTATTATTATTATTATTATTTTATGTTGTCAGTCAGAGAACCAGCTTTCTTTCCTTATCTCTGCCATCCTATCCTCTTCACAAATGATATAAAAAGAGGGTGATGAAAAACAGAAAAATAAAGAAAATATAACTAGTGTCATGGCTAGTAGCAATGAAACTTAAGTAATTTAGATGCCACAATAATTGTGTAATCAGTATGGCTGTTAAGTATTTTTTGGTTGCTTTTTCTGAAATAAGCAAAAATCCTTGTCATTACGCGTTTCTACGACTTTCATTTTTTTCTAATTATATTGTACTCAAGAAATTAAACTTAAAATTATTTCTAGAGAAAAATTCTTTCACGATTTCAAAATGACCTTTTACAGTGAATTAAGATAAAAAAAAAACGGATGCAAAGATTGTTTACCATGTATGTATTTAGAAAAAATAAGTTACATGTATTTCTTGCTTACATAAATCAAGTTTTGGAAGCTTTCATGGCTTGATTAAAGTTGAAATGCACTTTTCAAAGTACAAATCCTGTTGCAATTTTAAGTAAGTTGGTTCTTACTTTTACATCATTAGTTCTTTTTCATGTTAGATATACTCGTAATCAATTTCAGTCTTTTATGAGGACTTTCACTTGTCTTGCACCTTTTCCAAAACTCGTGAATCTAAATTTTCTCACCAACTTTATCATAACATTTCTGTAAATTTTTCAATGGAACCATTTACATAAAATTAATTTTTAATAAAAAAAAAAATAAAACTGAGGTAAAAAATATTTCAAATGCTTTCATTTTCTGCATAACACTCAGTAGTACATCTCTAATTTTTGCTACATTGAAGCCAAACCAGTAGATATAGTTAAATTTCCTTGGAAAGAGTACATGTATAAATTTTACCAAGCTGCTATGTTTGAGAAATTTGGCTACATTTAATGTTTGTACTTGTTTTAAGGCACATATTAAATTGAATTTTTTCTTTTGTGTTGCTTACCAATGATTTTCCTTTCTTGGCACATGACTGCGTGTAATATTTTGTTATAAGAATCTTTAAACACGTTTTTATATCTATATATTTTTTCTTTTAAGGAACTTTACAAAACTTTTCAACCAATGCAAATTGTAAATATTTTTCAGTCTTTACAATTCTTTTCATCTTCCATGGCGTAACTTTACAAGGCTTTGTGATAAACTGTATCAACACCCCTCCCTCTCTCTCAAGAAAAAAAAATAATCTGCTGCATATTTGGCTAAAAGATACTCAGAAAAAACTTGAAACTAGATTATGTGATAGATTTACTATGGTTAATTAAATGTTACAAAGTAAATCACATTGCTACTATGATGCACTCTCTGGTTCAGTCATTTATACCCTTTATTGTGGCTGTTTATTCAGTTAAGAATACATTTATGAAAATATGGAAAAAATTCTAGCTTCAAACGAAACATTTGCAGTCGATTTTGAGGCAAATCAATCATCTTATGACTTTGGGCTTGATTTGGTGGCAGGGTCAAATCACCCGGTCTTTGGTAGATCAAATGCTTTCTTGTAAAAATCAGTCTAATTGGTCATTCGTGTATGAGAAGCGTACTGATTTTAAACAAGTTAACTATTTTTATTTGTTAGTATGTTGTCAAACTTCATAAATACATTTGTCAAAGGTGTTGTTATTGCCAATGTGAATTTTGTGATTATGAGAATATTTTTTTTAACCTTCAAAAATATGTTTGATAATTTGGATTGAAAACATGCAGATCATAATGCAATCGAGATGTGTTTCAAAAAGACCTTTTTTTAATATATTTTGAAAAAATAAATACATATAAACAATATTTAGAGTGAGTCTTGCTTGTTTTATTTTGTTGTTTTTTTTTATGTCATAATTTATGTATGGTCATACATTCCAGTAACTTAATGAATTTCAGCCTAGTTTGGCATCAGGCATCAATAAAAATTACCAAATATTCTCTGGTTTTCAAAGACAAAAGAATGACAAATTACAAGGGAGCAACAATTGTATTTGATGCTGGAAATGAACCATAAACTCTAAATTCATAATTTCAGATTTTGTCATTCACTTTCACATTCAGACTTTTTACAAAACACAAGTGAGCTCATTCCAATTTTGTCTCCTTTCTTCCATTTGATTTTTGAATTTCTAGTAAATATACATGTTGTAAGAACATATCCCATTTCTCATCAACATCGAAAGAAATTCAATGAAAACAATAACATTCCTATGTATTTCTTGTTTTTTTTAACTTATTTACTTATTTATTTTTTGTTTTTAACTTTGCTCACAGACATTGAAACACCTTATCAATGAGTTATAACTGTTTCATAAAAGTCATAAATTTACTTATAATCGTAAAATTTTCAACAAGAAAACGAGTATGGAAGAATAAGTAATACAGTAATAATTACAGTGTATCAGTACATTTTCAGAGGAAACTTGGTAATTATTCATTGTTAGCCTTCTTTATTATCATAGTCACAGAAACAAAAAAAATTGAGTTGTGAGAGAAATCGATAACCAATTGGAATTGAGAGCAGAAAAGAGGGATGATTTTGAAAGAGACTGACTTTTAATGCAATTATCACTAAAAAGATCAACATAAAATGGTCTATAAAACTTTCATGTAAAAATATTTTAAGTTTCATCATCTTGCTGACACAAACTTATATTTAAAAAAAATGAAGGATGATTTCAAATTTTATAAACCACATGTGTTACAAATTTACCTCAAAAGTGAAAAATACAATATATCATTCTAGGATTTTGTATATTTTATATATAATATATCGTGAAGTTCATTAATGAAAGGTATACAACACGTACAAATTTAAAAAATTAAAAAAAAAGCCGAAGAAAATGGGGGGGGAAAAATACTCTCGCGAACCGGATTCGAACCAGTGACCTAAGGATCGCTTAGAATTTTCCGCTACAGTCCTCCGCTCTACCAACTGAGCTATCGCGAGGTCTGCCACTACAACATGTCAAACAAACAGTATCCATCAAAAGTTAGTGGACCCTTCTGTGTTAGAAATTATCCATCTCTCGAGTTAACATGCTCTAGATGTATTAGAATATCTATGATGTCTTTTTTTTCCCTATTACGTTTAAATATTGCGTAATTGGTTGATAGACACGCTACCTTTTTAATCTATAACGTTATAGAATAGCAGTCTGACGGAATAAGAGCGAAAAGGTAGAATTATATGCAGGAAATGGACATTGCTAAATAATGGAATCCTAACGACTGGATTTGGGCTGAATGCTTACAGAGTGCAGAATACATGGACTCAAATGTTTGTTTACAAATAAAGTAGAACATGTTGGATTATGTTCTCTCAATCTGATTTATATAAGCACAATATTAGACCTGATCTCATTAACCCAGTCTTAGGTCTAATCCAATAACTATAAAGGTGACCAGGCTAAAGAAAAGGCTACGACGTTAAGGCCTCCATATTTTTTCGGCACGCAAAAAGATACACTCAAAGTGCAATTCCGTTTAGTTACACTACTTAATTATCTAGATCTATACGCATCTATATTGTGCTAAATTGTTTGGAGTTTTTTAAATAAGGTTTGTAGGTACATTCACTAGGGCTACTTAATGCTTTATATTTAAATACATGTATGCACACTATGACTGTTGCAAAGAAAACAAAAGGCAATGATTAACAAGAAAAAGCAAAAAACTCATCGCCTTTACACTGTCGTGTGATATGCCAAAAAATGAGCATCACCGCAGGTTGTAATGGAAATCAGCACAATCTGTACTTGCCAGTTGCAATATAACGTTATATTTTGGAACCCTTATTGGAATTCCCGCAAAAAGTGTCTAAAAGTGCACCGCCTCGCAGGTATTTCTGGCTGCACATTAGTTTTATTTAAATCTGCATTATAATGTGTGTTTAAAAGGTTTAATAAATAGATTTGGAGTTAGTAAAATTCGGGGCATTTGAAAGCTTTAGTAAAATTGTGTAACAAAACTGTTTTTTTTTTTGTTTTTGTCATGTTATCCCTGCATCCATTAAATTGCGACTGGCAGCCAGGTTGCCCCTCTTGTTATGTTATCCACCCGCAAGTTCAGCTGACATTTTCCAAGAAACATTTTCGGGGGGTGATCGAGGCTTTATATATATATAAATATATTATTTGTAAGTCTTACGCGTCACATTTTCAATCAAGTTGTGCAGATCAGTTAAAGTTTTCATTTCGCAGCGGAACGGTGCAATTATTAGAAATAGCTCGTCACAATGGCACACTGACAAAATCTTTCGCTGTCCATAATAGCAATGTAACAGCTCAGAGAGTGGGAAAACGTGTGAATTGGATCTTTTTCAATACCACACTTAATAAGCCAGAATTAGAAGAGAACAACGGAGCACATTTGCGAGAAAATTCTACATGCACTACTAATCAGCACATTTGGTAAGCAGAAAATGGCGCTCAGTATATAAGAAAAAGATCGCTTGACAGAAACTATCAGGCGTACTGGACTACTTGGATCAGGATCTGCAGGAAAAGCACTTAAATGCTGTCAACACAAAAAAAAAAAAAAAGACCAGGTCAGCTACAGTCCACAACAATAATTGTAATTATTACAGATAGGGCAGCTACACCTCTGAGAGGAATCTTGGACCCTTCAACTTCTTCCCATCTACAATCACTTAAAAAGACGGTATTTTTTTTCTCCTGTCATTTTTACTTTGATGTAGTACTAATGAAAACTTGCTGAATTCTTCCTTCCCAGCCAAGGCTTGTATAAACTGATTTAGTTAAGATACTTTTTCCCTGCTATTAGCTTAGACGCTTTGTTTTCCAGCATAAAAAATATTTTCTGACAAATAATCCCATTTCTTTTCGATACTTCATGTACACACAATTTGAATGAAAATGTTTTTTGTTTTTTCTTTTTCAATTTGTTTTCTCCATTTTTATAATAATTCTGATCATCATATCATGGTTAGAGATCACAAAAGGCGGAGATGCAAAGATCTGAACTTAAAGACCACGAAGAGAAACTGGAAGAGATACTAGAGATAGTCATGGACAGGTAAGAAAAACTCCGGAACACTGAAGCATTGATGTGCACAAGAACTACTTGGATCAAGAACTGAAGATTTAAAAAAGGGGTGGGGTGTAAAAAACATGTAATAATTCCTGTCATGATATTATATTTCAAGACCACAGAGGCAGAAGCCGCAAAGACCAATCCAGAAGTTTAGGTCCAGGAAGAATGGCTGGAAGAGAGCCTAGGCCTGTAAAGCTAAGGATCTCCATGTTCAGGAGACAAGATAAGAGAAAGGAAAGACCTGGAGGACTGAAAAATTGAGTCATTCAAGATCTACATGGACCAGGAACACTGATGAGTCGTACTTCGACAAAACACATCCTAGAATGTGTCTGTGGGTGGGTGAAAAAAATATTGTTCCCTTATGAAAAAATTTCTCCTTAAAAATGATTGATAATCTTGAACAGGAGAGAGGATTCCTCCATTCTCCCTAATTAAAAAGAGGTTTAATCGTAGGTTTAAAACAACAAACAAAAAAAAAGTTTGTTCAGTTATATTAATTGTATTATTAGATAGATTTTCTAAAAATGTCCAGCTTTACTTTTATCTAAACTTGTAAAGTATGTTCTATTAAGATATATCCGAAAATCTATGTCAGTTCTTGATGTGATTAAATTTGCTCTTGAATCAAATAATTTTGTGTAATTCGTATCATAAGCTGTCTTAAAATTATATCTGATTTATTTTAAATACAATATATTTAACAAATACCTAGTCTTTATTAGGTTCAGGTTTCATCCCCATATTAATCTTTCTTTCTTGTGATTCCTTTTCAGAAGTAAAACGTCGGACCTTGTTTGAATCCTCAAAGCTTTCTTAGCATCGAGTTTCTATTTCTCTTCTTACCGCATTTAAAGAGCAAAAGAAAAAATATGTTTACTGGAGCAAAAGCCTAATTAATGAATGTTAAGAAAAATCTGATGTGAATTATCAAATGTGTTTATTTGTAATGCAATGTTAATTGAAAGTCAAACAGATTAAAGCTAATTTAACAGGCAATGATCTTATATGTTTTATCTCTTTTAATTATACATGTATCAACATACGTAACAATGTCATATTCGTTTATATCATTTACATAAATTCATTTGATGTTATTTTTAAACACTCTATTATGTGTCTTAGACCCACCATACCCACCGAAGGAATGCTAGGCGTTGCACAAGATAATTATATGTTCAAGGCATTCTGCGCTGTATTTCTTACATACGCAGTGGGAAAACAAGGGGTGGTGCGTAAGTTTCGGAAATTTTGAGCTCACGCGGTCACGGGGTCAATACACTGAGCGACATGTCGCGACATAATTGCATCAGCCAGTTGACTCAGACGCGCTTATCGTGCGAAAAAACGTATAGGGTGAAAGCAAAACAATAGGAGGAAAAACGTGAAAACCCAATGACAGCCCACACGCCCACATGAGCATATAACCCAGATAGTTTTTTTGTTTTTTTTTTAATTAAATTTTTTTTCTAATGCTGAAACTGATTGGAAAACGGTCCCATGTGTGTTGCCTCAACAATGTCTTGTTCTAGATTTAGTTAATTACAAGCCAGAGGTCATACACAGAAAAAACACGGTCCAACATTGCTCTTCGATCCATTGGCTACCTTTCTGGTGGCCGCCGTTTTGGACTTTGTTGATTTTGTCTGTTAAAACAATTTTGTCTGAATGGTGGACACTTGAATAAATCGACACTCTATAGCCATACGACGAAATACATCCTAGAATGTGTTTGTGAATGAGTGAAAAAAGTTTTTTGTTTCTTTATGCAAAAATTTCCCCTTAAAAATGATTGATAATCTTGAACGGGAGAGAGAATTCCTCCATTTTCCCTAATTGATAAGAGGTTTAATAGTAGATTTAAAAAAAAACAAAACAAAAAAATTTGTTCAGCTATATTTATTGTAATTTTAGAAAGATTTTCTTAAAATGTTTTATTTCACTTTTAAATAAATCTATATTTGGATGATTACCAAAACCTATGTCAGATCTTAATGAGATTAAATTAACTCTTGAATCAAATACTTTTGTGAAACAGTGTGTATTAGAAATTTATTTATTTTATTTTTTTATAATGTGCATGTCTCTGAATAAACTCTGTATAACACTCTGTATAACTCCTGCATTCAATACATTCAGAGTTTACGTAAATGTTTATGTTATTCATTAAGTGATTTAAATT
The DNA here is from genome assembly GCA_033675545.1 of Elysia crispata. Lineage (NCBI taxonomy): Eukaryota > Metazoa > Mollusca > Gastropoda > Plakobranchidae > Elysia > Elysia crispata. Next base: position 485,959 of record JAWDGP010000365.1, read on the forward strand.
CATTGTACAGAACTACCGATCCGTCATATTTATAATAGTAATTGATATTACTTTTAACCACTCTACAGAATAAATATATACTTGTGGATTAAATCTAGCACAACCTTGGAAAAAATGTCTTTCTCTTTACTCGCATATTAAATCATAATAAAATCTATATGTCCCTTTCACAGATAGAACTTTGTTATCAGGTTGTACTTACTTCTAACTGCGTTGTCGGATTTCTACTTAAAATATTTTAAACTTATATCCTTTTTTTCAAAGGACAAATCACAAATATCATTTTCGTCCCTTTTCACCAACTTTCCCTTTTTCCAACTGACTTCAATTTTTTTCTTTATCTATAACCCGACGTAATAATAGAAAATCATTACTGTAAATTCAAATCCTAGCTTTTTATCTCCATAAACCAGCATAATAATGCAAAACCATCCCTGTAGAATCGAATCCTAGCGTTTCTATCTCTCTAAACCAGCTTAATAATACAATTTCATTACTGTAGAATCAAATTCTAGTTCTTCTCTCCATAAACCTGCATAGTAATAAAAATATCATCACTGAATTCTAGTGTTTCTATCAGTATAAACCAGCATAACAATACAAAATCATTACTTTAGAATCGATTTCTAGATTTTTTTCCTGTATAAACCAGCATAATAAATCAACATTATTACTGTATAACCGAATTCAAGTGTTTCTATCCCCATGAATTAACATAACATCGAATATATGTGTTTCTTTTTCTATAAATCAACACAGTAAAACAAGATCATCTCTGCAGAAACGAATTCTTGTGTTTTCATCTTCATAATTATGCCAGGATAATTATATAATATAATAACTGTAGTATCCAATTTAGTTTAATGTAGAGAAGGAAACCCTCTTTGATCTCTCTTTGGTCATTCTGGTAGTGGTTCTTGTCGAAGATGAAGAAGAAGGAAAACAACAACAACAACAACAACCAGAAGAACGGCTTTGACTACGAAGATCACCAGAATACGATTGGTCATAGCCTGATGATTACAACATTGTAAGAGTTAAAAAGAACCGAACAAAGTGGCCATGCTGGCTTAAATTTCGTTGTGTCCCCAAAGTCTTACAGTTAGATACTAAAAACATTTTAAAGTGTTTTCAAAGAAACATTTTTTTAATCAAGTCTACTTCCAGATCTTCTCCTCAGTTTGGCAAAAAAGATGCTGGGATCTAGAAATTAGCTTTGTCACAGCAATTTGTCGAGCCTCTAGTTCTCTCTCTCTCTCTCTCTCTCTCTCTCTCTCTCTCTCTCTCTCTCTCTCTCTCTCTCTCTCTCTCTCTCTCTCTCTCTCTCTCTCTTTCTCTCTCTCACTCCCTCTCTCTCTCTTTCTCTCTCTCACTCCCTCTCTCTCTCTCTCTCTCTCTCTCTCTCTCTCTCTCTCTCTCTCTCTCTCTCTCTCTCTCTCTCTCTCTCTCTCTCTCTCTCTCTCTCTCTCTCTCTCTCTCTCTCTCTGCTAATGTACCGTCCATCTGTTCACCACCTCACCCTCTCTTTTCTTCTTGTTAGTAAACTTGAATGCTCTCAGCACTAGCTATGAGTCTCTTCTATCAAAAATATTCCGTGCTCTGCTTGTCTTTTTTTTTTTTTTTTTTTTTTTTGGAAAGTGTAATTGTTATAGTCTCAGCTGTCTATATGAAAGGTAATGGTTTGCACTGATTGCCGTTTTCCGCCCTATTTCTTTAAATTCTTATTTAAGTTTAAAATTGGTTATTTACGGTTTGGTTTTTAATGTTACATTTATTGCCTTTTCTCCCTCTATTTTGAGTCATTTATGGGTGGAGTTCATTGTTTTACCTTAATTTCCTGTCAGTTTTTTCGGTTATTTTCCTTTAAATTTGTTTATTTAACTCTCTGTTCCTTAGACCTCAGATTCTATGTTCTTTTTTAATAGATACGGCCAGCGCATCCTGCTTGATCTTGTCATCCTTAAATCTACGGCCTTATCCCTTTAATTTACCCGGCGGACACATTGAAATTATGCTATTTATAGAGATACAAACACTATAATTCGATTCCACAGTGATATTGATTAAAGGCTATTCAAACAGCAGAATTCGATTCCACGGCGGCATACTTGAAATTATGCTATTTGTAGAGATGGAAAAAATAGAATTCCCCGGCGGCCATAATTAAATTATGCTATTTCAAGAGATCGACAAATTAGAATCCATTTTGAAATTATGCGATTTGAAGAGATAGAAACATTACAGTTCGATTCCACGCGACCATATTTGAAATTAAGCTATTTATAGAGTTCGAAACACAAAGTTCGATTCCACGGCGGCCATATGCTATTTTCAAAGATAGAAACTTAGAATTCGATTCGCCGGTGGCACTATTGAAATTATGCTATTTATAGATATAGAAAAATTAAAATTCAATTCCCAAGCGGCCATACTGAAACTATGCTATTTATAGATATAGAGGTCGAAAATTAAAATTCCCCGGAAACCGGCGGCCATATTGAACTTATGCTATTTATACTCATGGAAGAAATAGAATCAACCGGCGACCATATTGAATTAATGCTATTTATAGAGGTAGAAACATCAGAATTTGATTACCCGGCGGCCATATTGAAATAATACTAGTTATAGAGATAGAAAATAAGAATTCCCCGGCGGTCATATTGAAAATATGCTATATATAGATAAAAAAAAGAAATCCCTGGCGGCCATATTTAAATAAGACTATTTATAGAGATCGAAGCACTAGAATTTAAATCCCCGGCGGCCATATTGAAAGTAAGCTATTTATAGAGATTAAAATATTAAAATTAACCGGCAGGCATATTGGAATTATGATGTTTATAGAGGTCGAAAATTTAGAGTTCCCCGGCGGCCATATTGAAATTATACTATTGATAGAGATGGAAAATACAAAATTAACCGGCGATGATATTGAAATTATGTTATTTATATTAATGGAAGAAATAGAATTAACCGGCGGCCATATTGGAGAAATGCTATTTATAGAGATAGAAACACTAGAATTTGATTACCCGACGGCCATATTGAAACAGTGCTAGTTATAGAGATAGAAAATAAGATTTCCCCGACGGCCATATGGAAAATATGCTATATATAGAAAAAAATTAGAAATCCCTGACGGCCATATTTAAATAACACTATTTATAAAGATCGAAGCACTAGAATTTAAATCCCCGGCGACCATATTGAAAGTAAGCTATTTAAAGAGATCGAAAAATTAGAATTAACGAGCGGCCATATTGAAATTATGCTTTTTATAGATATTACCAAATAAGAATTAACTGGCGACCATATTGAAATTATGCCATTTATAGATTTGGCAAATAAGTATTTCCTTGCGGTTATATTGAAATTATGCTATTTGTGAAGATGGAAAAATAGTATTTTCCGGCGGCCTTATTGAAATTATGCTATTTATGGAGAGGGAAAACAGAATTTTCCGGCGGCCATATTGAAATTAGGCTATTTATAGAGATCGAAGCACTACAATTTAAATCCCCGGCAGCCATATTGGAATTATGCTATATATAGAGATCGAAAACTTAGTATTTCCTGGCGGCCATATTGAAATTATGCTATTTTTGGACATGGAAAAATAGTTTTTTTTTTTCCGGCGACCATATTGAAATTATGCTACTTATAGAGTTTGCCAAATGAGAATCAACCGGCGGCCATTTTGATGTAATGCTATCTCTAGAGATCAAAAACTTAGATTTTCTCGGGGGCCATATTGAAATTATGCTATTTATAGAGAATACCAAAATGGAATGAACCGACGACCATATTGGAATTATGCTATTTACAGATTTGCCAAATTAGAATTAACCGGTCGCCATATTGGAATTATGCTATTTACAGATTTGCCAAATAAGAATTAACCGGTGGCTATATTAGAATTATGCTATTTACAGATTTGCCAAATTAGAAGTAACCGGTGGTCATATTAAAATTATGCTATTTATAGAGATTGCCTAATTGGAATTAACCGGCGGCCATATTGGAATTATGTTATTAATAGATTTGCCAAATTGGAATTAACCGGCGACCATATTGGAATTATGCTATTTATAGAGATGGAAGCAAATAAAATTTCCCGGCGGCCATATTTAAATTATGCTATTTATAAATATTACCACATTAGAATTAACCGGCAGCCATATTGTAATTATGCTATTTGTAGATATTACCAAAATAGAATTTCCCGGCGGCCATATTGAAATTATGTTATTTATAGAGATTGCCAAATTGGAATAAACGGCGGCCATATTGGAATTATGCTATTTATAGAGGTGGAAAAAAATAAAATTTACAGATTTGCAAAATCACAATTAACGGGCGGCTATATTAGAATTATGCTATTTATAGATTTACAAAATTAGAATTAACGGGCGGCTTTATTAGAATTTTGCTATTTATAGATTTGCCTAATTAGAATTCACCGGCGGCCATATTAAAATTATGCTATTGATAGAGATGGAAGAAAAAAAAATTTCTCGCGGCCATATTGAAGGTATGGTATTTAAAGATTTGCCAAATTAGAACTTCCCGGCGGCCATATTGAAATATTTTTATAGATATCGAAATCTTAGTTTTTCCCGGCGGCCATATTGAAATTATGCAATTTAAAGTGATTGCCAAATTGGAATTAACCTGAGCCATATTGAAATTATGCTATTTATAGACATTAACAAATTAAAATTAACCGGCGGCCATATTGAAATAATGCTATTGATAGATTTGCCAAATTAGAAATTCCCGGCGGCCATATTGAAATAATGCTAGTTATAGATATTACCAAAATAGAACGTACCGGCGACCATATTGGATTTATGCTATGTTATTTATAGAGTTCGAAAACGTTGTATTTCTCGGCGGCCATATTAAAATTATGCTATTTATAGAGCGGCGGCCATATTGAAATTATAATAATTATAGAATTGCCAAATTGGATTTAACGGGAGGCCATATTGGAATCATGCTATTTATAGATATTACCAAATTAGAATTAACCGGCGGCCATATTGAAATAATGCTATTTTTAGATTTACCAAATTAGAATTTTTAGCGGCCATAGTGAAATAATGCTATTTATAAATTTGCCAAATAAAAAAAATTTAATAAAAATATGCTTATTATAGATATAACCGAAATAGAATTAACCGGCGGCCATATTGTATTATGCTATTTATAGAGATGGAAGAAAATTAAATTTCCCGGCGGCCATATTGTAAGTATGTTATTTGTAGAGATCGAAAACGTAGTATTACCCGGCGGCCATACTGGAATTATGCTATTTATAGAGATGAAAAAATTTTTTTTCCGGCGGCATTATGCTATTTATAGAGATGGAAAAAAATAAAATATCCCGACGGCCATATTGAAGTTATGTTATTTATGGAGATCGAAAACGTTGTATTTCTCGGCGGCCATATTAAAATTATGCTATTTATAGAGCGGCGGCCATATTGAAATTATAATAATTATAGAATTGCCAAATTGGATTTAACGGGAGGCCATATTGGAATCATGCTATTTATAGATATTACCAAATTAGAATTAACCGGCGGCCATATTGAAATAATGCTATTTTTAGATTTACCAAATTAGAATTTTTAGCGGCCATAGTGAAATAATGCTATTTATAAATTTGCCAAATATAAAAATTTAATAAAAATATGCTTATTATAGATATAACCGAAATAGAATTAACCGGCGGCCATATTGTATTATGCTATTTATAGAGATGGAAGAAAATTAAATTTCCCGGCGGCCATATTGTAAGTATGTTATTTGTAGAGATCGAAAACGTAGTATTACCCGGCGGCCATATTGGAATTATGCTATTTACAGAGATGAAAAATTTTTTTTTCCGGCGGCATTATGCTATTTATAGAGATGGAAAAAAATAAAATATCCCGACGGCCTTATTGAAGTTATGTTATTTATAGAGAACGAAATCGTAGTATTTCACGGCGGCCATATTAAAATTATGCTATTTATAGATTTGCCAAATTTGAATTAACCGGCGGCCATATTGAAATTATGCTATTTATAGAGATTTAAAACTTAGAATTTCCCGGCGGCCATATTGACATTATGTTTTTTATAGAGATGGAAAAAAAGAAATTCCCGGCGGCCATATTGAAATTATGCTATGTTTAGAGATTGCAAAATTAGAATTAAGCGGCAGCCATATTGGAATTATGCTATTTATAGAGATCGAAAATGTATTCCAAAGTTTATCCACTTTCAAACCTTTCAATCGAAAATAGGTTATCTAGCGAGAAATAATAGTGAATATTTTATTCGTATATTTTTCTTTTGAGAAATTATCTTAAAACCCAATTTTTTTTTTTTTTTTTTTCTAGAAACCATTATGGAGTGTCGTGCCGGTTGGCGTTAGTGACCATGTACCTGCTTATTTCTCTTTCCTCACATTTCAAAATAATTATTATCTTTTTAGCCCGTCCCAGATCTTTTATCTCTATCTATATCTCGATCTTTTTCGAATCACCAGTCCAATCGTAAAGATTTGTTCCAACTCCAGTTAAAAAGCTTATTGCCCACTCACTCAACCCCCCAAAAAAATTCGCATCATTTCTGTTATATTAAGAGAACATGTAATTATAAAACTCAATATATGCAGCCATTGAGTGTTACCTGCTATATCCTGCTTGGGTAAATCAAGATGAGCTATAACAGTGGAAGCAGATTGTCTTACTAAAGGAAGTGGAATTAGAACATTATCTATAAATAATGATATGGACAGTTCTCATAGCCAAGAGTAATATTATGGTTATTACTAAAAAAAAATCGAAAAAAAAATGTTATGAAAAGGATATATAAGGGCATTTTTACCCCGGTCTCAAATTCGATTATATAAATTTTATATCATATCGAAATCGATTCTACCTACCGTTTTGATATATTTTTTTTTTTCGAATTCTATTTTATTGTAATGATATTTTATTGTGCTTGTTTATAGAGATATAAGTAAAGAGGTTTTTCTCACCCCTATTTAATTATTCAATATTGATTCACCATCTATGTGGCACGTGGCTATTCCATGTTATGTTCCCAACACATACCATCTACGCATTATTAATTCGGTAACAAAGTTTATGTTTTCCTCAAAGCTTTCTTATGATCCAGCTTTGAGGATTCAAACAAGGCCCCACGTTTTACTTCTGAAAAGGAATCACAAAAAAAAGAAAAATTAATATGGGGGTGAAACCTTTGCCAAATAAAGACTAGATATTTATCAAATTTGAAATATATTGTATATGAAATAATCAGATATAATTTATATAAAGATAATTTGTAATAAGAATTGCACAAAGTTCTTTGTTTCAAGAGCTGATTTGATCTCATGAGATTTTAGTACAGTAATTATCAAAATACCGGTAGAACACACTTTACAGGTGTAGAAAAAAGTGAAATTGAATATTTTTAGAAATTCTATGTAATAATAGAAAAAAAATAAAACTGAACAAGTTTCTTTATATCTGCGATTAAACCTATTATAAATTAGGGAGGATGGAGGAATTCCGTCTCCCAGTCAAGATTATCAATCATTCTTTAAGGGGAAATTTTTACATATAGGAACAATAATTTTTTCACTCATCCACAGACACATTCTAGGATGTGTTTCGTCGTATTACGACTCATCAGTGTGGCTATAGAGTATCGATTTATTCAAGTGTCCACCATTCAGATAAAATTGTTTTGTTCTGGATCGAAAGTCCAAAACGGCGGCCACCTGAGAGGTAGACTATGGATTGAAGAGCTATGTTGGGCCGTGTTTTCTCTGAGTATGACCTATGGCTTTACCTAGATCTAGAACAAGACACTTAGACAGTGTTCCAAAACTACGCCCTGTAATCATGCATGAACGCTGATCTAATTATTTTCGCTAGGCTGAGATTTTGTTCATTCTTGCATATTATTCTTGTTCTCTTCTAATATGCAAATTTTTAACTCGTCATTACACCAAGAAAAAATTGTTTCATTAAAACCAGTTTCAGCATTAGAAAAAAAAAAATCCTCAATACATAAAGCCATTTTAAAATTAATACAAAAGTATATCAATTCACACTGTAGGAAAACCACGTCCTCTACATGTTAGATTTAGAACGAGGTTGTTTTGACTGTGTAGGAGCTGCTCTAGATAACTATAAACAAACGTCATCGTAACAGTTTGCTGATTAATCAGCCGATCGTGTGAGCAATATTCAACTGAAAAGGCTTGTATTATACGCGTCTCGACTAAAATCGTCAATGTATATACCTGAGTCTTGAGTCTCTTTAGAAATGGTTTTAAGCTTTGTAACAATTAAAACTAGGGGCTTATATAATGAAATATTTAAAACAAAAATAACTTAAATTTTAATATATTTCAGTAATAAAAGGTCAAGATCGCCTCCTCTACAGAGAAGGGCACCTAACTGATTGACTGTAACGGTTATGGTTCCTATTACTGCTCTTCTTCATATATATATATATATATATATGAGACGAAAACAATAGATGAAACTTTGAAAAGCAAAATGTCCAGTATTGCTAATATTAGAATGTTTTGTCACTTTAGAGACTGAAGCTTCATGTTCACAACAAAAATTTCATGAAGAAGTATGTAGTCCTATATAATTGAGAGATTTCCAATCTAACAGAAAGCTGAACTTATTTCCAGGTGGGGGGGGGGGGGGAGACATTAAACAGGCTTTGCTAGTAATTAGTTACTTCTTATTTTGTTGGGAGCCCGGATGCTCGTTAGCTAATTTAATAACATTGACGTTAGGGCTATCATGTCGAAAAAGTTGAGAATCTTAAGCCATTTCCCTCAAAGGTTGTCTTCGAGAAAGATAATAGTCAGCCGCTATGTCAAACAAGGAAAAATCAGAGTCAATTTGTGTTAGTCTTTAAAATTGGAGGTAAAACAACGTATAGTAAGCCTGAATCATTCCTCTTCAGACTACTTTTCTTGGCTCTTTTCCACAACTCAAACTAGCAGAATTGAGCTATGCCAGACGTTTAGCTCACATGTTTACGTTGTAATTGTGTTGTTAGTACATTATACCGTTTGTAAGATTTCTAGTTTCCGAAAAAAAAGCACACCATTTAACTTGACCTCACACAATGTGCAAGTATCAGGACCCATGCTAAAAGATGGAATGGTTTTGGTTTATTGTTCTCATGCCGTCTCAAGTAAATCAAAAAGCAGATTCAAATGTCATCAGAATCCTTACTGATGTGCGTAGTACTAGTAGACTTTATTAGTTCACTCAAACCAAGTGGATCTTGCTCGGTGCTCACCCCAGGCACAATGGCATACAGCAAGCATAGAAACCTCAGCATAGGGCACACACACACACACACAAATAGAATAAGTGCTTTGTTGTGAAGAATAATAATTAGGCTCAAGGGTTGGTCATAACTAAAGTATTAAAGTCAGAATAAACAACAATAGCAGGTTTGAGCAAAAGACACGAGTAACAAAGGTCAAAGGTTATCGAGCATTTAAGTAAGAATTGAAAAGCTTGGAAGCTTGGTTCAAAATATCTTATTTCAATCAATCCCATAATGTTAATTGGGACTAAAGAAAGCTAGCCTGAATTATCGAGAGATGAATATTGAGAATTCAAATTTCAACTGACTACTATATATATATATATATATATATATATATATATATATATTGTCATTGTATGCTTATGCTCTCTCTCTCTCTCTCTCTCTCTCTCTCTCTCTCTCTCTCTTTGAAATTTGAAGTAAAAATAAAGCAAGAAAATACATCGCTACATGGCGACTTACATAAAGATATATGTAAGTAAATAAAGATAGCACTGAACAAAGTTATTTAACTAAAATATAGGAAGATCACAAATATATTCTTTCATATAATGCTATTTTTTAATTTTAGTCAATCCCACAAGTGCCTTGAATTAACCTGGATTAGAAATATTGTTAGTACCCCGAGGTCCTCCTCTCCAAAATCGGCTAGTTGCACCCTTGGGTCCACATATCCCTCACATAAAAGCCTCAACAGTTGGGAGAAAAAGAAAAAAAAGGTTCGACTCTGGTGAGCCAGCTCTAATATGGGTTATGAGCCAATGTTGTAATATGAAGTGAAAAACAGAAATGAAAATTTAATAAGGGGAAAAAAATGATATAGGATATAGGAGAAGGCAAAAGAAAATCCTCGCAGTCTCAGCCCAGGATAAGACAGAGCGACAGAAATGGGAGAGAAAAGAAAGAGTGAGGATCGAGGCGGGGTTTAGACAGTTACAATGTACAGTGAAGAGTTGAAGATCACATTCTTATAGCTCAATATTAAACGACCTTCACTAAAGAGCAAAAAAAAAAAAATATGGCTACAGCAAGCAGTATAAAAATTAACTGTATATTTTTTAAAAAGTGTAAACCTTACAATGCTTTAAGATTAAATCAAATTTATAATATTTAATTAATTTAGAGGTAAAAAAAGCATGACTTATATAAGGCAATGGATCAGAGCCAACTCTGAGAAAGAGAAAGAAGGGTTTCCTTCCCTCTGCTAGTCTGTGGGCGGTCCTTGGGCAAGACCGATTAAAAACAAAACATGAACTGATAACAGACAGCAACAATACCAGTTGATGGGTAAATCAGCTCATTAAAAAAAAAAAAGAAAATAAAGCGTTGTGTCTGACAAGGATGTGTATTTCCTCCAGACCTGTTCTCTCTCTACAGTGAAATGATTTGTGTAAATCCAAGAGTTAAAATAGGAGAACACAAAGTAAGCAACATGAGATACGCTGATGACGCTCTATTAATTGCAGAAAATAAAGAAAACTTGCCACAATTATTAGACATCACTAAAGAAGAAAGCAGAAGGAAAGGATATGAATTTAAGTGCAAAAAGACAGAGGTAATCGTGATCGTCAGTCAAATCAATGAGTGTGCACAGATCAATTCTTTATCATCCAAAATTAATTCAAGTACAGGGATCAATGCAAATACTTGGGCACTTTAATGTTAAGAGATGGACACAACACTGAAATCGCATCATGAAATGTGCAAGTAAAAAATGAGTTTTCAGTGACTGAAATCAGAACCCACAAATGAATACGTCTCATCTACATAAGAAGAAGAGTACTGGAGAATTAATGGAACCTATCCTAGACAATTTCGAAAACAAATGCAAAATTAAATGGAGGCAACAGAAATGTGGTTCCTAAGGAGAATGCTATAAATCCCATGGACTGCAAAGAAATCACACTAAAAAGTGTTAAGAGGAGCTGGCACATCATTGCTCATAAATACCATATGTAAACTACGGACAGTCTTTTTTTTTGGCCATGTGATGAGAAAAAAGAAACTGAAGCATTTTGTGACAACTGGATTGATTTTAAATGAAAAGGCAGCAGGGAAAAGCAGCGAGAAAAGATATAGCATGGACTAACAAAGTGGCTAAATGTAAAATGAGTGACAGATGCACTGACAACGACAAGGGATAAAGATGCGTGGAAGGTCACGATCGCCCACTCTAAAGAGCAAGGCATCTTAATTCATTGATATATGGAGAATTTTCAATGAATCATCTAAGGATTGCTGTGTTGTTACAAAAGAAAAAACCCCAACAAAAAACAGGTATATCTAATAAAGATAGATGTAAGTAATAAAAACATATATCGTCTTTGTTGTTTGGACATAGATGGATACCGCATATGTTGGTCGCTGCTCTACATGAAATTATGTGTAGACAATCACTACCATAAAAACAGCACAGATTGCAAATTATAACATCACACTCCAGTCTTATAACATTTTCAAAGCTGAACCGTATAAAGGATTCAAATCACACATAGTGAAAAAAAAAAAGACAACAAAAACAAATCGATGTATTCACAGACAATATGTTGCAGGCATGAAATTTGCTTGACAGAAAAAATCTGATTACTAGAAGGTAAACACAGTGGTCTCATGCTCACATGAGGTGTAAACTAACTTTTAAACTACATTTGATTGGTCTACAAACATGGTCCGAAATTTGTCTTGACCTGAAAAGACTTAAAGCAAGAAAAAATAATTTTTTTCCCTCTCCTAATTTTTAAATCTAAAAATCCAATAAAAATGATTTTTGTGAAAGATGAAATTTGTTTTGAATGGGAAGGATAGGAAAAGTGATGACATGAAAGATTAAAAAAGCCGTCTGTCATACTGGAGAAAATGAAGGGAAAAAAAAAAGATTATAATGCAACGATGTCACAAGGCTGTTTGAATGGAACCAACAGAAGGTCTCAGCTCTTTAAGCCTATACCTTTGCCAAATCTTGAACGGGGGTTGATTTCTTAAGTCAACCGGCCTTATTACCATTTTAGTTGTGATAAACAATAATTAAAACTATGTTTCAATGACCTTGTCGCAAGCAAAAAAAAAAAAAGCATGATCGAGCTAAAGCAACAACAGATAGAGACAATAAAACAAGAAAGGAGAATTAAGCATATTAGATCAAACTAGAGAAAGTCATCAATTATTGGCCATGTCCGTTAGGGCTAAGCTAATCACTACAAGATGGTGAGACTTCAGCCATTTACTTTGGAAATACAAAAATCGTTCTAACAACAAATTAAAATATTATAGTTGGTTCAGAAATAAATAATTGCACTAAATTGTAAATATCTTTTGGACTATAGAAGGACCTCAAAAGCTTATTGTAATATTTGAAAATAAACTTACAAAAGAATTTTCTTTTTTACCACATCAAACATACATAACAGCAGATTTTGATTCTATGTTAAAGTACCTTTCCTTAGAGCAGCAACTGCTCTCCCTAAAGACTATGACAGAAGTCTGGTATAATGCTGTGTTTGAAAAGGACAAGTCAAGAAACACGTCCATACTAATTCATTTTTACCTTTATAATTGATATCATTGCTATGTTATCAAAGGTAATGATCACATGAATTTAAACAAGTTTAAAAATTCCTAAGAAAAGAAAATCAACTTTCACATCCAGGACAAAATCACTCAACTAGGCTTATGCGTCACATTGATTCTAATTTTCATCACTCTTCAAAACTCAGTAGATAGTGAGAATTCACTCTCAAAAGCACACTGTCTCAAGTAGTTTAGTCTGTGGCTTGTGATCTTCTCAAAAGAAGAGGTTGAAGATTTCCGTCAGATTATCACTGAAGATGTTGAGAGAAGTAACCCTTCAGATCCTAGAGCTTTGGCCAGTGTAGGAGGAAATGCAGTTTTGCATGCGCACATTGAAGAGAAACAGGTATTGAGATATTAAAAACATAAGAACAGAGAGAAGGTGAGGAAACTACAGTAAATGAAAAGGCACAGGAAGAGGCGGCTGGAAAATAAAAGGAAAATATAAATAGAAAGGAACAACTGTTACACAGAGAGGGGGTGGGAAAAGATGAGGGGGGGGGAGAGAGAGAGAGAGAGAGAGAGAGAGAGAGAGAGAGAGAGAGAGAGAGAGAGAGAGAGAGAGAGAGAGAGAGAGAGAGAGAGAGAGAGAGAGAGAGAGAGAGATTTGACAAGGTATAAAAACATCATGCAGCATAAGAATAATGTTGATAAAATAATGATCTTGTGACAGTAGCTGACACATGCCTTTCTACAAAGAATGTAGTGAGAAGCATTGTGTTTTTGTCGAGCAGAGCAAACTTGTCGATAATGGAAAAACTGATAAAGTTTTATACAAGAAACAAATTTGTGAGACTTGATTTTATCTTGTTTTGAAACATTTTTTTTCTTTCAATCGGCAAAAGACAATTGCATAAGTATGAATTTGTCATGAAAAAGACCCAAAGATTTCAAAGACAGCTCAGGAACGCCACAGATTAGATCAAGATATATGCCAAAAAAGAGAAAGAGAACAGCCATTGAAAAGTTTAAGCATCTCACACCTGAACCAAAATATGCCTACTAGAATATGATCCAAATTGATATCAAAGTTGTTAAACTCATAAAAATCAGAGCCATAGAAGATTTGGGAATAGAATGTTTGTTTTTCTCTGAACATTACCATTCTTTTTTTATTTTTTGCTTCTTCATTAAAATAAATTTTATATTCTTGTAACACTTTTCTCAATTAAAACCTCCATAACTTTACTTGCTCATTACACTGATGCAATGAGTTATTATTTCCTTGAATAACATTGGATAAAACTAAATATTTTAATTTTTATTGCCCAGTATTTGTCTACATCTTTTGAAACCATTTCCATTTTAAATCTTCAGCAACTGTATAATGCTCTTATACTAATGTCATTTTCAACTTGTTTCTTTGCCTTTTTTCTTCTTCTTCTTCATTATTTTGTATGATCATCATTTTTTGCCTGTCAAGTTTCCCTATTAATATGTTTTATTCATCAAACCATAGGGGTGTGTTATGCAGGGTTTAGAACTGGACACAAACTTTTTTACTGTACTTATTAAAACCAGTGTCAATGCAAGCAGTGTAAGCAGAAGCACATACACACACTCTCTCTTTCTCTCTCTCTCAAAAACGAAATTTGATTGTACACCCATGATTGTGGAGCATTTTTTTTCTTACTGATTTAGCTGAGTTTTTTTTTTCTTTGCTCGAAATCCAGCTGTATCTTCCAAATGTTAAGTGTTGCTTTCTGTGTTTTACTGGCTAAACTGAGGCATCATAAAGGTTTACTCATCAGAGAATACATAAAGGCCTATATTCTAGCTTACATATTGAGCATTGCTCTTTTCATCTTATTTTTTTTTAAGACAAATGAAGTGAATGTGATCAATATCGATTAGATATAAAATTTCTCTTTAGGGCTCACCTAGCTGTGTAAAGAGAAAAATAACAATTTAACATTTAGATCTAGATCTATAACTATTTGCTTTGGAATAAAAGTCACCTACTATTATTATACTCTCATGTCATGTCATGCCAGGCTTCGATTTAAGATTTTGATTTTCTCTCAATCTAGATATAGCATTACTTGGGATTTCCCATCGATCTTAATAATCGACTAAATTTAGATGATTTATCTTGACAAAAACAGAAATGGCTAATTGTATTAACTATGATTAGAACAAGAAATAAGAAAAATCCTTTGTTGGAAATAATGGCAAAATCTGGGTGTTAAGATAGAGAGAACAAAGTTTTTCGGACGAACGTGCTATAAACAGATAAAGTAAACAACTCGATGGCACCAATATCTTGTATGTTTTAAACTACAATGAAAATCTCAATATTGGAATTGAAAGTATAAATAATAAATAAAAAAAAATACACGATATCTACATATATATATATATATATATATATATATATATTGGCCAGTTCTATACTTTCCCACAGGTTCACACTCAATGTCAGAAATAACATTTCTTTTTACGTAAAATTTTACATATATATTTAACCTGAAGCAAAAAAGTTTCCATATAGCACAAGGATAGGATTTACAAAGGATCATATGAAATGATGAGTGTTCAAAATATTTGAAATTGAGAAAATTTACGAAAAATTCTCTTACCTGGTTATGGATTGCTCACTACTACTTATTTCTGTCACAGTACAATACATTGTAAGACATTCTGCCCAGTTTGAATTTTGAAAAAAATCACAGCTTTGGAAACTTCAATTGAGTCAAAAAGGAAAAAAAATAATTTGATAAACAGAATTTGAAAATTTCAAAGAAAAGTCAAATGAAGTGGACCAGATTCTGTTAATTCTGTTATATTCTCTTTCAACTTGAATGTAACAGGCAAGTCAATTCTGTTACAATGAAACACCAGTAAACCAAAATATTTCAATCAGAGACTTATAGCTCGGCCAAAACGGTATGAGGTCCTTAAACTGTGCTTTTTTGTCCTTAACAAATAACTTTGACTAAAACAGTTGTTTTTTGCAGTCCTGAAACTAGACTTTAACTCTGCCCCAACATTAGTTCAGCCTGATTAATTGTATGTTAACTTTATTATATTTTCTAACCTTCTCTTTATCCTTACAACTGCAAGACCAGAAAATAAGCAGAAGCAAGAGAAAGAGTTTATTTCAAAATTTAAGGAAAAAGCACAGCCCCCCTCAGGCTTCTAGCTCTACCATCTTTGACAATGTTTGATTACAGCCATATTTTATAAGCAAGGATAAATTCTTGATTTCAAAATGTTTTATCATGAAAAGCAGCATTCGTGTTACCCATCTTAAAATTAACAAAATTAACCCCAAGCAGTTTGAGCAAACTGTCCATTGATTAGAGCATAGAATGCAAGAGTTAATAGAATAGAGGTACGTCTGAAATCTATGAAATCCAGAGCACAATTTTTTATCCTATTTGCAAATAAATATATACAAGCATCCTAATAAACCAAATTTAAAGAAAAACTTTTCAATAGCATAATTGTTACCTTGAAGGATCGGAACAGAAATCAGAGTGGGTGGAAACTGGCTGCCTCAGATCAACAGATCCTAGCTTCTGTCTATTTGACCAGCAACTGATGGTACAGAAAGGACAACATTGATAAGGTGTGTCAGAAATTTTATTTGTGGTATTCTAATTTTGTACAGATTATAATCGCTGTAGAGGAATTTTAATTTATAAAGAATTTTCCCCTTTCTTTTCTAAATAAATCTCTTACTAAAAAAGCATTGTATTAACACACAGAAATAACTAAAAAATATGATTGTCTCATTCGATATATTCATGGACTGTTTACAACTAGTAAAAATAATTTGAAAATCTAAAAAAAAATTTACAGATAAATGCTAGAAATGTTGGTTCTCGCTTGCAATCGAATGCGACATGCTTGACCTACACCTGTCTTGATGCAGCAGACAGAAGTTTGACACATGTTGAGTAACCAGCAATCGGTTCTTGTTAGACTCAGACCTGTTTGAGAGGGAACTGGGGCAAGGAGAGCACTTTTTATTATTCAGGTAAAGGCCTAGAGAAAAGAGGGTGAGATATCTATCTATCTATCTATCTATATATATATATATATATATATATATATATATATATATATAGTTTGAAGATAAGTTGAAATAATTGATAAGAGTGCTCAACTGTGCGAGAAATTCATAGATATAGAAGATCTTACCTTAAATTCTCTTCATACTACACATGTGTTTCAAGCGGAGGACAAAGTTGTCGCTTGTCCCCCACTCTCTTCAGGTATGACGAGGTGTATTTAGTTGCCGTTCCGACCTTGTGTTGTTGTTTTTCGTTTTCGGGCCACTGGTAGTTTTGAAGCAAATATTTCTTTCTGTGGAGGAACGATGAAAAGATTTCCCTTCATTTGTTGAGGCTTGGTTTGGGTTTTAGAATGAAATATTTCTCTGCTATGCATAGGTTGCGTCTGTTTGTTGCTGCTATGGCAGCACTTTTTCGATTATATCCCATGATAAGTGGTATTCAGTTTTTATGTATATATAGTGAGAGAGAGAGAGAGAGAGAGAGAGAGAGAGAGAGAGAGAGAGAGAGAGAGAGAGAGAGAGAGAGAGAGAGAGAGAGAGAGAGAGAGAGCGAGGGATGGAGGAGAGACAGAAAGAGACAGACAGACAGAGAAAGATCAAGATGGATCACTGCAAAGTTCAGCCAAGTGAAACAGGATCAGATCTATAGAAACAAAAGCAGCTAAAATGAGTTCAGATTTCATAGCACTAAAAATTTATTAAGTCAAAAATATATGCATATCTATACATGTATTGACTCACCTCCTCTTCATTTTAAAGTTTTTACTTATCATGAGGATTTCAAAGACAATACAGCCAGGTTCAAAGGTACTTTTTCTTCCACAAAGTCATTTCTTTAAATGCAGTTACAGCTAGTAATTAAAAAAAAACAACTATTCAACAAATCAACATGATTTACAAGCAAATACAATATATAGTAATTCTTTTTCATCTACATCTACAGTTTAAGATTTTAAACGTAAAATGTTATTACAATATTAAGATTTTAAAGAATATTGTTCACTTAAAAAATGTTCTTAAAGGTTTATATACCTTCATTTCTTTATATTAATGCATTTATAGTTCAATTAACACATCCCTGGAAAAACAGCAGGTAATCATATAAATAAAATATAATGGCAATTTTTTCTTTTATCACATTAAGATATGAATAATAGTCAAAACCATAAAGTTCACTGATTAAAAATAAAGCTATAGAAACAATGACTTAATCTCGCTTACCTGCAACCACATAGCTAGAAGGAGTAAGCCAAAACGCCTATATTTCTACATGTGTTGGGCACAGGATTTATAGCAAGTAAATCAATCAATCAGGTGACGTGCTCTTCAGCGTAGGTGATCATGACCCTCCATGCATATCTATCCTTCGTCACTCTTCCTACTTTGAGCCACTTTGTTAGTTCAACCCACATCTTTTCACACAGTTTTCCCCTGCTCACCAAGTAAAGGAGGTTGAAATTTCTAAGTAAAATGTCTTTAAAAGAATAAAAGGGAAAACATGTTAAAGAGCAACACTGAAGTCCAAAAAAAAAAGCAATTAGTCCAAGCTCTTTATAGGACAAGAGATCTACATTATGTAAATTTAGTCTCATTATAATCTTCAATACTTACTTTCCACTTTCAAAATCGCAAACAAGGGTGCTTTTTATGGACATCGAGTAAGACTAAAATTATAAAATATGCCACGAAACAAAAAAAAGAAAAAAAAAA
Organism: Elysia crispata; assembly: GCA_033675545.1. Taxonomy (NCBI): domain Eukaryota; kingdom Metazoa; phylum Mollusca; class Gastropoda; family Plakobranchidae; genus Elysia; species Elysia crispata. Next base: position 504,629 of record JAWDGP010000365.1, read on the forward strand.
GAAAAAGAAAACAGGTTAGAAAATTAGCAGGTGTGAAAGAGGATCTGGAAAGTATTCAATGATAAAAATAACTGAGTCAGAGTTTTGGGTGCCTATGAAACAGAATGGGCCCCATATACCCTATCCAATACTTTTCAAACTCATGATTTCTTAAGTAATGAAGACAAAAGCACTGAGCTAGAGTTTTTTTCTGCAAGTCCTACCAACTCTTGGAAAATAAAAATTACTGTGCACTGTTACTGATAATTTTTTCATATGGAGAATTTTAAAGACTGAGGGGTAAGCAATATGGAATTACTGTGCACTATTGCCTAATGATAATTTTTTCATATGGAGAATTTTAAAGACTGAGGGGTAAGCAAGATGGAATTTCTGGAAGAAAGAAGACTCAATGATAGAGCCACCATTGTTAATAACTTCAATGCTATTAACAACAAAGAGGAGGTGGCTGTGGAACAAACTCGGTTTTGCCCATTTCTTTACTAAGGATATAAATCAATGTCTAGATCTAGATTAGGTGCTGAAGCACTTCTAAACAATATCTGCGTTCATATGTGTCATCGCTCAATTTTTTTTCTATTTTAATCACACTATATATTTAAAAGCTTTTCAATTTTACTCTAGGTCTCTGGATTCTATAGGCCTATCAATTAAATCTATACCCCGTAAAAGTAACATGAGTCCTGAAGGACTGGAATTGGAAACGGGAAATATTCCGTAGGTTTGATTGTAAATTGGGCCCAAGGCAGGTCTTTACCTGCTGATTTCTATTCCTATTCTATCAAACAAGTGCATGAGTCCTGATATAGATCTAGATTAAGAGTAAAGTTCTGTAATTGGGAAATCGTATCTTTAGATGTAGATCTAGATCTAAATCCTAGATCTAGTACTGTAGGCCCTAAACATAAGTTATAAAAGTGTACCGATTTGAGAACGTTCAAAGTTCTGATTACCACGGTGTTTACAGCGTTTAATTAATGCATTTCGCAGATAATTATCTGATCATTCCATGCATCTCTCCCACTGATATACTCCATTAGAAAGGCTAGAGGAAAGGCGTGCTGTGTGGTGCAGCAGCCTGAATTGTAAATGGTAGGTCGCCATCTTTAATGGATCGGAAGAGCGCTAGGGCCGGGTTTAACCTTAGTACTGAGCACCCATCATTCTTTAATTGCAGAGGCTGAATAAAACTTCTTGTATAAGGTTTAAGAACAAGTAGACTCTAAGTATTTAATCAATGGAACCAATGATCAAGAAGTGAGTCAATCAATCAGGTAGCTTGCTCCTCAGCGAAGGCAATCATGACCTTCCACGCATTTATATCCATTGCCGCTTTTAGTGCATTTGCCAGCCACCCTACTTTGAGTTACTTCAGACCATCTTCCATCTACTCTCAATGTTTTCCCCTGCTGCGTTTTCCTTCGATCACTCTAGTTGTTACAAGAAGTTTTAGATTCTCTCTTCTCATCATAAAAATGTCAAGCGTTTACGTTTTTTTCATTTATGAGTGATCTTGTTGTATCAGTATTTGGTAACACGTAGCATTTTCCGTAGGAATCACAGTAGATCTACTTCCTCAAAATTTACCAAGAAAGAGGCAGAACCATCCTGCTTTATTGCGTAGTTATGTTTGTCATAAATGTTGCTTTTTTTCTTTAGCCAGCTATGTATGTCTATGTGTCTTCTACTTGTAATTGTAAAATGCTTTTTTCGGTGAGAGGTAGAGGTAGCAAAAAGGCACGCTTAACATTTCATGATCAATTAAAAAAAAAAAAAAACCTATTTTGGGTTGTTCCATGCTTGAAACTTGCAAAGGGTAGAGAGGGAGTTGTACCGGATAACTCCGCGCTAGCAGTAGCACTATAATCATTCCATGGCTAAAAGTTCGAGCTGAGTAGGTGCGACGACAGTTTATCTTCTGATATCGAAATATGGCGACAATTAAATATAATGAAATTTAATGATTTGACGTAAGCTTAGCTAATAAATAATATAGCTTAGGGCCGTAGGAAAGTTACATTTGTGTAACTATAAAGGCCAGTGAGTGAGAATGCGAGGAGGAAAGAGAGACGGTCATTGAGAAAGGAGTAGAGAAATAAAAAGGGGTTTTAAGAAACAGCGGCAAAGAAAGAAAGAAAGAAAAAACGAGAGATATAGAGAGACATAGAGACAGAGAGAGAGAGAGGGAGGGAGAGAGAGAGAGAGAGAGAGAGAGAGAGAGAGAGAGAGAGAGAGAGAGAGGATAGACAGTATGAGAGAGCGGGGGGAGAGAGATATAGCGATAGATAGATAGATAGAAATAGATAGATAGAGAAAAAGAATGAGAGAGAGAAAGGGAGAGAGAGAGAAAGAGAGATAGACAGTGAGAGAGAGAGAGCGGGGGGAGAGAGAGAGGGTAGAGAGAGAGAGAGGCAGAGAGAGGAGTGAGAGAGAAGGAGAAAGAGGGGAGAGAGAGAGTAGAGCGAGAGAAGGGGAGGAGAGGAGAGAGATGTATATAGCGAAAAATATATACATATAAATATATATATATATATATATATATATATATATATATATATTCCGATGTCGTCATGTCTAACTGCTTGTTTGTCTGTGTTATATCTGTGCTTCTCTCTCTCTCTCTCTCTCTCTCTCTATATATATATATATATATATATATATATATATATATATATACAGAGAGAGAGAGAGAGAGAGAGAGAGAGAGAGAGAGAGAGAGAGAGAGAGAGAGAGAGAGAGAGAGAGAGAGAGAGAGAAGTACAGATATAGCACAGACAAACAAGCAGTTAGACATGACGACATCGGAAGGCCGAGGAGGAAAAACAATTTCCTCTATTCAGACTGCATAAAGCACACAATAGTTTGGACATTTCAAGAGGTTTTCTAAAGCTGTGTTTACTCTCTGAGCCTTTCGAGAGGTTTACTAGAACTCTGTGATCCCCTCGAGGGATTACTTGCTATATAATCCTGTAAGCTTTAGAGATGTTTATTAAAGTTATATTAAACCCTAAGAGCCCCTCGACAGGTTTACCTAAGTTATATAGAACCCCGTGAGCCTTTCGAGACGTTTTCTTAAGCTTTATAACACTATGAGCCCCTCGAGAGGCTTATTAAAGCTAGATAACCCTAAAAGCTCAACGAGAGGCTTACTAAAGCTAGGTAACCCGGAGAGCTCCACGAGAAGCGAACTAAAGCTAGATAACCTTGTAAAGCCCTCCAGAGGCTTCTTAAAGCTAGATAACCCTGTGAGCCCCTCCAGAGGCTTATTAAAAGTAGATAACCCTAAGAGCTCAACGAAAGGCTTATTAAAGCTAGATAACCCTCTGAGCTCCTGGAAAGGCTTATTAAAGCTAGATAACCCTGAGAGCTCCACGAGAGGCTTATAAAAGCTAGATAACCCGGTGAAAGCCTCTAGAGGCTTATTAAAACTAGATAACCCTAAGAGCTCCACGAGAGGCTTTTTAAAGGTAGATAACCCTGAGAACTCCACAAGAGGCTTATTAAAGCTAGATAACTCTGAGAGCTCCACGAGAGGCTTATAACAGCTAGAAAATCCTGAGAGCTCCACGAGAGGCTTATAAAAGCTAGAAAACCCTGAGAGCTCCACGAGAGTCTTTTTTATAGCTAGATAACCCTGAGAACTCCACAAGAGGCTTATAAAAGGTAGATAACCCTGAGAGCTCCACGAGAGGCGAATTAAAGCTGTGAACCCGTCTAGAAGCTTATTAAAACTAGATAACCCTGTGTGCCTCTCGAGAGGCTTTTTAAAGGAAGATAACCCTAAGAACTCCACGAAAGACTTATTAAAGCTGTGAACGCGTCTAGAGGCTTATTAAAACTAGATAACCCTGAGAGCTCCACGAGAGGCTTATTAAAGCTAGACTACCCTGAGAGCTCCATGAGCGGATTATTATAGTTAGATAAACCTGAGAGCTCCACGAGAGGCGAATTCAAGCTAAATTACCTTGTGAACTCTCCAGAGGCTAATTAAAGCTAGATAACCCTGTGTGCCCCTCCATAGGCTTTATAAAGGCAGATTACTCTAAGAGCTCCACGAGAGGCTTATTAAAGCTAGATAACCCTGTTGGCTCCACGAGAGGCGTATTAAAGCTAGATAACCCTAAGAGCTCCACGAGAGGCTTATTAAAGATAGATAACCCTGATGGCTCCACGAGGGGCGTATTAAAGCTAGATAACCCTAAGAGCTCCACGAGAGGCTTATTAAAGATAGATAACCCTGATGGCTCCACGAGGGGCGTATTAGAGTTAGATAACCCTGAGAGCTCCACGAGTGGCTTATTAAGGTAAATAACTATGAGAGCTCCACGACAGGCCTATTAAAGCTAGATAACCCTGTGAGTCCCTGGAAAGGCTTATTAAAGCTAGATGACCCTGAGGGCTCCATGAGAGGCTTATTAAAGCATGATAACCCTGAGAGCTCCACGACAGGCTTATTATAGCTAGATAACCATGAGAGCACCACGAGAGGATCATTAAAGCAAAATAACACTGAGCTCCACGAAAAGCTTATTAAAGCTAGAAAACCCTTAGAGCTCCACGAGTTTTATTATAGCTAGATAACCCTGAGAGCTCCACGAGAGGCTTATTAAAGCTAGATATCTCTGAGAGCTCCATGAGAAGCGAATTAAAGCTAGATGACCTTGTCAGCTCTCCAGAGGCTTATTAAAGCTAGATAACCCTGTGAGCCCCTGGAAAGACTTAACACAGCTATATCACCCTGTGAGCCCCTGAAATGGCTTATTAAAGCTACATAACCCTGAGGACTCCATGAGAGGCTGATTAAAGCTAGATAACCATGAGAGCACCACGACAGCCTCATTAAAGTTAGAAAACCCTGAGAGCTCCACGAGAGGCTTATTAATGCTAGATAACCCTGAGAACTCCACGAGAGGCATATTAAAGCTAGGTAACCTTGAGAGTTCCACGAGAGGCTTATTAAAGCTAGGTATTCCTGAGAGGTCCACGAGAGGCTTATTAAAGCTAGATAACCCTCAAAGCTCCACGAGAGGATTATTAAAGCTAGATAAGCCTGAGAGGTCCACGAGAGGCTTATTAAAGCTAGGTAACCCTGAGAGCTCCCCGCCCGAGAGGCTTATTAAAGCTGGATAACCCTGTGAGCCCCTCGAGAGGCTTATTAAAGGTAGATGACCCAGTGAGCTCCACGAGAGAGTTATTAAAGCTAGATAACCCTGTGAGCCCCTCGATTCTCCTTGCCCCGATAAGACTATTGCTGAAACTCATTTTTCCCATTTCTCTGTATGATTTCCCCCGAAACCCAGAAGACGTTTAACTTCTCAAATAATTTTCCTCGTTTCAACTTTATAAAAGCGAGGCAGGGAGAACAATTGGTTGTCCTGAAATATGGTTGTACTGGCATGGAAGTCGAAGCCGCCCTCCTCTACTCATTTTTTTTTCCTTTCTGTTTCATTATTTACCCTTTGACATAACTACATCATCTATGTTTATACTGAAGGTACTTGTACGTTGAGCAGACTAAAGAAAAATAAAAATAAAACAGAAAAAAAAAAATAATCAAACAGTGTTTCTATGAGCGCTCAACAAAAGTTTCTTTCACGCATTACCTTCAGCGTCTTGCTCCAGTTTACCAGCTATATTTAACTGAGGATGCTCTGTGTTTGACTTGGCCTTGGGGCACGCGGGCTTGTTGGGCGGACCGGCTGAGCAGTGTATCTGTCCAGACAACTTGGCAGTGTGACTCGAGTGGGCGTTGCCGTAGACAGGTTGTTACTGGGCCATCTAAATAAATAAAACAATGATGGCGTGTTGGCCTCGAGGAACATACACAAACATTCTAAAATTAGCCATCTACTCGAGATGGTTTTAGTTCTTGGAATTTTTTTTTTTTTGGTTTGTTTTTTTCTTTTTTTTTGGATCGTATGGAATCTATAGGTATTTTCCATGAAACGTTTGAGCTCAACTAAGGGAATGGTTTGATTTGATTCTCAATGTAGGGCATGATGTAAACTACCGTTTCTTCCAGGTTGATTCATGAGTAATAGTTTATATTCAGGGGTTCCTCGCTTTATGCTAGTAAATCTGAACAGTTGGATTTTCTTTTCCTGTAGTTTCTTGTGGGGTTGTTTTGAAAAAAAAATAAGTAAACTCTATAAGCTAACATATCGATGTCTCACTCAAGCAGCTTCAGAAACCAATAACTAGTGCGAAATATGTATGTATGAGTTTAGTAGGCTACGCTACATTTAATCAGACCGTAAAAGTGATTTGGTGTTCACATCTACCCAACCTTTTATTTAACTTGAAAAATAATGTTAATAATCAAGGGGTCCTACATGTCAGTAAAAGCATAATGTTTATTTTGTTTTAAATGTAAGCAAAATTACAGAATTGAAACATTGCCGAAAACACTGTTGAAGGAAAAACAAAATGATCTTAAGTCACGAAGTTATTAATTTAAGACTTTTTCCACTTTATAGCAACCAGCTTTTATTGGCTAAACTGACCTACTAACTTCATCCTATATTTTTTCTGTCTCATTCTCTGAACACTTGCCGGTAACTAGACGCTTTGCCATGATGACGGTGTAGAGCCATACCGAGTACTCAAGTTAGATCTAGATCTAGATTGTGGATCTTACCGCAAAATAGAAACACTGGTTATGTTTTTCCAGTTGTAAAAGAATCAGATTTTGTTGAATTTATTGTGAAATGAGAATGCAGAAGTACTAAGCCCCATGGCAAGAACTCTCTCATCGTGGAAGCCTGGTTACGGCATCTTGCATCACATCGTATAAGTAGATACTCTAGAGATGCTTGAGTTCAAAATCTGTTTGTAAAGTGAATGCAAAATCAAAAAAAAAAAGTTAATAATAATAAACAACGGCAACAACAACAACAACAATCGAAGCGGCGGAGCAACCACATAGAAGGTCGAAGCAGGATGTCAGGGGTGAGGTCTGACACTAAGAATCGGGTCCGAATGTAGGGTTGGGGTTTGACAACATGTATGGGGTCCGACAAGTATAGGTGTGAGGTCCGACATCAAAGGTGAGGCCCGTAAACAGAGGTGGGGTCCGACAACATGTGCTGGGTCCAACATTAGGGCTTAGAGGCAAACATCAGAGGTGGTATCTGACAACATATTTTGGGTGCAACATCAGGGCTTGGAGGCAGACATCAGAGGTGGTATCTGACAACATGTGTTGGGTCAAACACCACACCTTGGAAGCAGACATCAGAGGTCGTATCTGACAAAATGTTTTAGGTCTAATATCAGGGCTTGGAGGCAGCCAACAGATATGATGTATGACAAGATGTTTTGGGGCCAACCTCAGGGATTGAGGCAGACATCAGAGCTGGTATCTGACAACATGTTTTTGGTCCAACATCAGGGATGGGAGCACACAAAAGAGGTGATATCTGACAACATTTTTGAGTCCAACATCAGGGCTTAGAGACAGACAACAGACGTGGCGTCTGACAATATGTGTTCGGTCCAACATCAAGGCTTGTAGGCAGACATCAGAGTTGGTATCTGATAACTTCTGTTGGGTCCAACAATAGGGATTTGAGGCAGACAAGAGGGGTAGTATCAGACAACATGTTCTTGGTCTATAATCAGGGATGGAGGCAGACATCAGAGGTGGTATATGACAACTTGTGTTGGGTCCACCATAAGGATTTTGAGGCAAACAGCAGAAATGATATCGAACAAAATGTTCTCGGTCTGTAGGCAGAGTAGAGGCAGACATTAGAGGTGGTATCTAACATCATGTGTTGAACCTAACATAGGGGATGGAGGCGGACAATAGATGTGGTGTCTGATAACATGTGTTGGGTCCAACATAAGGGATGGATGCAGATATCAGTTGTGACGTGTGACAAGATGTTTTGGGTCTAACAAACGAGATGGAGGCAGGCAACAGAGGTGGTATCTGACAACATGTGTTGGGTGAAACACCAGGGTTTGGAGGCAGAGATCAGAGGTGGTATCTAACAACATGTGTTGGGTCCAACATCAGGGATGTAAGGAAACAACAGAGTTGGTATCTGGCAAAATGTTGAGGGTCTAACATCAGCGATCAAAGTAGACGAAAGATGATATGTCTGATAAAATGTGTTGAATCCAACATAGAGGGTCTAGGCGGGCAATAAATGTGGTATCTGACAACATGTGTTGGGTCCAACAACAGGGATATAAGCAAACAACAGAGTTGGTATCTGGCAACATGTTGAGGGTTTAACATCAGCGATTAAGGTAGACGTAAGATGATTTGTCTGACAAAATGTGTTGAATCCAACATCGAGGATGGAGCAGAGTGCGACGCTTGACAGGCTCAGCCAGGCTATTAAAAAAATGACATCAGTTTCGGATTTTGACAAAGTTTCAGAATCGTATTCATCGTATCTCAGTGCAGATTGATACCTAATGACACATAAATCTTACATAGAAAAGATTTAGAAAATGAAATTAAAAAATCCCTATCTGGGTCATTGGCTCATGTGGACGTGTTGCTGTCATTATGTTTCCCCCTTTTCCTCCTATTGTCTAACTTTCACCCTATGCGTCTTTTTGCACGAATAAGCGCGACTGAGTCAACTGAGTGATGCAATGTGTCGGGACATTTCGCCAAGTGTATTGACCCCGTGACTCGGCTCAAAATTTTCTAAACCTACGCATCACCCTTTGTTTTCCCACTGCGTGTATGGTAAGTAAAATCACAGCGCAGAATGCCTTGCACACATAATTATCTTGTGCAACGCCTAGCATCCCATCTGTGTGTGTGGTTGGTTTTACACTTGCTAAATTGTTCTGAGTCTCAGGCTGCTGTTTGGGAGGTCTGGTTCTCACGGGTCCGGTTTAATATACGTTCTGTTTCTGAGAGCCTCTGGAGTAACATCTCTTACTGTCAGACATCCAGTTGAGATGTAGAGTAGAGACACTTAGTCTAACTCAACTTTTTGTGGAGGGTCAGAACTGTATTTGGCATATAAGAACAAGGTAGCAGCTATCATGCAGACGAGCACCATATACCTTGCCTGGGGAAGGTGATTAGGACTTAGAGGTAGGATAGAATAGTAGCAGAACCAGGGCGACATACTTTAGAAATAGTAAACTAGAGATTGAACATGAGCAACCTTACAATGACGGTAGAAGAAGTCGAAGTATAATCATCAAGCTCTTTCAGATGTTGCAACCATGCAGTAAACCAATAAAAATGTGAGCTCCACCAAGAAGTCTTTATTTTTGAGGGCACGGAGAGTGAAAGAAACTTATTCATTGTGTCGGATGTAAGCAGAGCCAGCCTAGTAACTAGTAGCAAGCGTAAATCTACACTGCCAACCACTCGAGGCCCTCATAGATCATTTTCTATACGATCACTTCCCCTCCTTACTCTGCGGCCTACCTCAAGGAGTGTTATATGAGATCTACCAATTTTCTTTGCTCAGATCAACTTGTGAGAAGAACTTTTTGTCACTGATTTTACGAAAAAACTCTTCAGCTGTTGGCATAGGCTCTCGATCGAAGACAGTAACTGTTATGAGGCTTCTTGACAATCACTATAGGAGAGGCGTAGAGCGGAGCGAGTCTGATTCCCATATGGTGCCGAAGTGCTTCCCACTGATTGTGTAATCCCTATTTTGTACCTCTTCCCTACCTCGGCCAAGAGCAAGAGGGCATGTTTTTTTGTTTTTTGTTTGTTTATTTGTTTGTTTTAATTTATGTTTTCTTTTTTAACATAATGATAGGGAGATTTGTTTTGTTTTCAAGATCTCACACAAATGTTTCCTGAAAATTATCACCAAACAGAAGGATATTATTTGCAACAGCAGATGAGCACAATTTTCTGAAGCTAGATACTTGCTTGATATAATAGAACGCACAGTTGAAGAAGATGAGCTGAGAATAATACGTTTTCTCTTAAGCGATACAGTCATTAACACTAGGATCAATGGTGCAACAAAGGAAAGACCTTTTGTGAGCAACATAGGCACCCCGCAAGGAGACAGTCTTAGCCCTGTATTGTTTTCAGTATATTTAGAGAATGCCCTGAAAGAAGTAAGAACCATCTTGCCACGACCGACCAATGAACTGGAAAAGACTCTACCTACAGAGATTGCATACGCTGACGACGTAGATTTTGTTGGTCTGAATTTCGTCGATACGGAAGAAGAACAAAACACCTTACATAAATACAATCTACTGCTCAATATAGATAAGACAGAGTTTACAACGTTGTCAAGAGCTGGAACAGAGTATAAAAATACAAAAAAAGTTGGAACTCTCATAGGCGACGAAGAAGACGTCGAGAGGAGGAAACGACTATCCAATGCAGCACTGACAAAGCTTCTAAATGTCTGGATCAAAGGAGATAAGATTAAAAGAAAGACCAAGCTGAAATTATACAGGTCGCTCGTAAAATCAATACTTGTCTACAACTGCGGCACCTGGGCACTGACAAAATCTGAAGAAGAAAAATTAAATGCATTTCATCGTAAACAGCTGAGGAAAGTTCTCAACATCAAATACCCCGTTAAAATCACAAATTCATCTCTTTACAACAAGTGCGAGGAACACCCCCTTTCTATTTATATACTTGAGAACAGGTGGCGCCTTTTCGGGCACATACTTAGAAGAAATATTGAAATACCTGCTAATAAATCAATGAACAGCTATTTCGCCACACACGGAAAAAAGTTTCGGGGCCGCCCTTTAACAACACTACCAGTCGTCCTCAACAAAGACCTATCAAGACTACAGGAAAACACACTACAACTCACAACTAGGGAAGACCTCGAACACCTAAGATGCATCGCCCAGAACAGACAGCAATGGAGAGAACTGTCGACGAGAATCCGAAAAGCTGCCGAAGCGCCCCCGTCGGACGACTGAGACGCGGAAGGCCCTAAGTCAAGTAAGTCAAGATACTAAAATAAGTTTGTAAGTTCCTTGACGTTTATCTCTTGTATTCACAAATTTTTGTGTGTAGAAAAATTTCTGATGCAATGTCAGAGCAGCACACAAACACCGGCCTATCAGGTGCTGCAATAGCCATGTATCGCAGCACACAAACACCGGCCTATCAGGTGCTGCAATAGCCATGTATCGCAGCACACAAACACCGGCCTATCAGGTGCTGCAATAGCCATGTATCGCAGATTGAGTTACGTGCCGCAAGCATGAGTCATAACGTAACAAACACGTGGTTTCCCTAGTGACGTTTGCAAATCGGCCTGCGTTGTTTACATCGGAAGCCGCTACCGAGCATTACTCCATTAGGCCTGGTCAGTCTGGTCAGTTGTTTAGACCAGCGAAATCTGCTCCTGCTGGTAAAACTGCCTCGGATCATGTGATTGTTATGTAATGTAACTGTGAGAGCGTGCAGTGGAGCAGTGAAAACACATTCTCCATAGCGCACTTGCACCTGGTCCAGACTAGTACTTAGTACCGGCAGCATTAGAGCATCGCTGGCAGTCACCATGTAACCCTTGCATAACAGTTTCGTTCTCGGTAAGAGGGCTGGTATGTTTGCGAATGGCGATTATGCTACATACCGCTGGGTGGGAGGAGTTTATGCAAATGATGTCGGTCAGTCTGAATATATTACGTTTAGTCGAACTTAGGGCCCGTAAGCCCTGCGAAACCTCAGAAATAAAATGCCATTCGTCTGACGTTGATGCGCACTGACAGTGACACCAGCTGAGAGAATTCGGAATGCAGTGTTGGGTTACCAGATCATTGATATTTAATGTGCGTTCATATTTTCAACAAAAAAGTTTTTAACCACTTCTGTCTAAATCTGTCACAAAATAAATAAATAGATGTATCGGGATGATATTTTGGTGCCAAATTGAGCCTAGAAACTCGGCGAAAAAAGTCATGCTACTTATGAAAATTTACACAATAAAATTAAATTCAGCACCATAATCTGGATAAATTATGAAACCCGTGAGCTTTAAGTGTAGGGAGGCTGGTATAGTTATTTATTTGTGGCAGTAGCAGTAGGCCAAGAGCAGATCTTTCGTATGTCAATTAGCTTGTGGGTGGAGCCAAGTGCACTCCTAGCGTGATTTTATTAGTAGACTTAGTTTAGTGGCGGGAAACTAACCTCCGCCCCTCTAGCAATTATTTCCTTGTATTCTATAATTATTAAGATACTTTGTTGTAATGATTACATTGACTAGCCAATCTATTCTTTTGTTCCTGTCCAGGTGGCCAGAGAAGCTTTTCCTTTATCTTAGGATTTTCTTTGATTCGGGGATCTTGGGGAATTTAGGGAATTTAGGGAAACTACTTGTACTAAGTCTATGTGATGCTTTGATCGGGAGATGCTAAATGTAGTTCGTAGATGTAACGACGAGTTTCGTAGATTCTATGATCTCGGTTGGTTGATGTTTCAGTTGAGTAAACGAGTTGTTCCGTCCGACGGAGTAAATTTTCTTCGGTCGGCATTGACCCTTGTTCTAGGGAAGTTGAACTACGAGCTGGGAAACCAGGGAAGTCTTTGACCGGGGACTGTGCCGACTGAGTCTGTAGTATATATTGTAGAGCTCGGAAAGTCTCGTTGTCAGTACCTTTTTGGAGAATCTAGAGGCCACGTCGGTTAGAAGTATTGTTTGGAATTACTGAGACAGTGAGAAATCCTTGTGATCATTCCTAGTGAAATTTCATTGAAGTATTGTGGAAACTGCCACTACTACTACTACTACTACTACTACTACTACTACTACTACTACTACTACTACTACTACTACTACTACTACTACTACTACTACTACTACTACTACTACTACTACTGCTACTGCTGCTGCTGCTGCTGCTGCTACTACTACTACTACTACTACTACTAAGAGGTTGTGTTGGATTATCATTTGTTGAAATTCTACGTGATTATCACCGTGCCTCGGACGTTGGCTGACTATTACGCATTTTTATTAGGCATTTTGTGTACGCTTCTGTTTAGTATCTTCTACTTATTATTCTGACCATTTTTATTAGGCATTTAGTTTTAGTAACCTTTCTTAGTATCTTCTATTCTGACCATGTTGTGTACGTTTCTGTTTAGTATCTTCTACTTAGTATTCTGACCATTTTGTTTTAGTATCTGATCTTAGTATATTATATGCACTTTATCTTGAGTATCTTATTGGCGCTTATCATTCTGACCACTTGTTTTAGTATCATCTACACGTACATGACACTTTGGTTTTGCCTCTTTTTACCGTTTGTTCTTCTGACCATTTCTTAGTATCTTTTGCTACGTAATTGCTTTTGGACCATCTTTGTATTTTATTCTTTGAGAATTGCTTTCCTTCAATGATAATTGAGTAGATCTATTCGTGGAATAAACTTATTGTAGGTGTTGGTAATTTTAACCTTCTTCTCTTTTGTGGACTTCTTTTCTGGAGTGTAGCTATTTTGTTCTTATCAAGTCTCGACATCCACTCATATTAGTTAGGGAACAGTGGCCTTAGTACTTCACTGTTACTCAAGGACCCGTGAGTGTGAACTCTGTAGTATTGCAGGACTGCTAGGCACGCTACCATAACAAGTTAGCGCCTGCAATTACTTCCAGTAGGAAGAAGCAGTGAGCTTCTATTGATAACTAGTGGGTCCTATTGCAGTAGGTGGTAAGTTTAGGAATCAGCCAGCTAGTTACATTAGTAAAGATTGATAAATCAGATGAACGGACACAAGCAACACACACGAAAAATGCAACTCAAGGGAATCACAACCAAGAAAAGATGCATCCAAAAGAGACGAGAAAGGAAGAGAGCACTTGTGAGACACGCCTTCCATGCGGTCTGAGGTCCGCACTATACATGTAGTGAGTTGTCCCTCCAGGAAAATGCCACTATCCACCCCAAATTATGCCGTAAAAATGCCAAGAGAAAGTGAAATTATGCCAAAAGTTATGCCAAAAACAAAATGCCAAGATCTGTTGAGTTGTTGCAAGCCATAATAAGAGTAATAACAAAATAGTATAACAAACAAGCAAAAAATACACATATTTAAAAGCAAGAAGAAGAAAAAAAGAACACGACAATTAGGGGAGGACAAAAGTAAAACAACAGAATTAACATACTTAAAAAAGAAAAGAAAATGTATGCCAGAACTAAAAATTTGCAATACATTTTACATCATGATAGATTCATATGAAATGAACCTATTGTAATACAGACAGATGAGTGATTTCATATTTTGCTCAGTCAAAGACCTACAGCGGTCTGAGAAAATCAAATTGCACAGTGAAAATCTTCTCTCAGCATCTGCTAAATTAACGCAGGTGTATATATATTTTTTTTTCTGACAGACAGCATGGCAGATTTTCTGTCTGACTGTTCAAAAAAAAAAAACAAAAACGGAGAGATCTCCAGGTATCTCAGCGGACGCCCTCACTGTCTGTGAACCAATGCTCTCACGATACCTTTGAGCTCAAGTTCAGGAACTTGAACTCTCTCATGGTGATCCCACAGACACCAAAAGCATCTTGAAGACTTTCAGGTCTAGATTTAACAGAAAAAAGAACCTTTATACAACTAGGCACAAAACATGCTGAAAAAAAAGCTTTTAAATATTGTTGTTATTATTATTATTATTATTATTATTATTATTATTATTATTATTATTATTATTATTATTATTAATAGTAGTAGTAGTAGTAGTAGTAGTAGTAGTAGTAGTAGTAGTAGTAGTAGTAGTAGTAGTAGTAGTAGTAGTAGTAGTAGTAGTAGTAGTAGTAGTAGTAGTAGTAGTAGTAGTAGTATCAAATATTATAATGATATAAATGTTAGAGTTCCATTAAACACTAGCCTAGACATCATGGAGGTGACCTACCAAAATAAAAAAATGGCATCTATAATAGGTCCCCTCAGAGTGAGCCTGTCTTGATGTGCTGAAAGTGAAAGAAAGCTTTAAAAATTTCGGCATAAAGTAAGACTTTAGTTTAAAATTGTAATCCTATGACACTGGCTTCCTCAAGTTATGCTGACCTTGAAGCGGCAATTCTACACAAAAACTCAAAACCAGAACATGATTGAATAATGTACACAAAAAAGTTTGAATTTCATAAATATCTTGATCTGGTAAACAAAACAAAAAAGGCAAGGACTTACTAGATTTTAGATCTAGGTCTAGATATCTTGATCAAATAAACAAAACAGAAAAGGCAAGGACTTACTAGATTTTAGATCTAGGTCTAGATATCTTGATCAAATAAACAAAACAAAAAAGGCAGAGACTTACCTTCAAATCTGCAGAAACAGTGTTAGGCGGAGCTGTCATTGTCACGCCACTGCAAGCCGTTATCGTTTTTTGTCTTTTTGCTGATGGCCCGCTTGCATTTGCATTTGTGTTAGTCTGTTGTCATGTAGAAGTAACAAACCGGTCCATTGTTTCAGATTTCTAGGTCTTGATGAATGTGAGCAACACTTGGAAGTAGTCTACAAGAGAGATAGTAGTGGAGAACAAACAAGAAAGGAACAAACGCGAACGAAACGGTTTTCACAACAAAATCGAATGGGTGAGACGATTCGGCGTTACAATATAGCCTACCGGTATCTGATTACTCACATCCCAAGTCAAAACGCAATAAAATAGTAGTACTAGAAGGTCTTTTTGATACCGCGTAAGTAACCAATATTAATCGATTCTACCTCACAGTCCCGTCGGCGACAAACCGTTTGTCAGGTGATGTAAAAAAAAATCGCAAACAAATCAATTAAAAAAAAAATGGTCGAAATGGTCAAATATAATGCGGTGAACACATGCGAAAAAGGAAAATTATGCCACGGAATATATGCGGATGAGGTGGCATTTTCCTGGAGGGACAGATTGAACTTTGAATAGTCGCTGATCCCCAAGGCCTACGCGCTCTCTCTCTCTCTCTCTCTCTCTCTCTCTCTCTCTCTCTCTCTCTCTCTCTCTCTCTCTCTCTCTCTCTCTCTCTCTCTCTCTCTCTCTCTCCCCGAAAAGAATTGTGAAGTGAATCTAGTTGTTTAAGCTGTTAGTTGAATTTGTGCATCAACATTGTTTATCCGATCTTCCCTGTCATTATTTTTTAAATTCATTATTCTTTTTTTTTTCTTTGGAGAGAGAGAGAGAGAGAGAGAGAGAGAGAGAGAGAGAGAGAAATAAATTACCTTTACAACCTTGCGTGTGTAATTTGAAGTACAGTAATTAATATTATTTCTTAGTTTCAATACTATATACGCAAAACTTGCGAGATGGTAATGTTTTTCTCTTGAAATATTTTCAAAATTGGCTTATCGCTTGCATGAGTGTTACACTCTAATGTGGACCTAAGTGGGCTGTCTCAACACTCAGAGCCTCAACTCACAGACGGTTTGGGCATATATCCGGGCTTGGGTGTAGCGGTGTCCTTCGTAACCCAGTCTCCGCCTGTGGAGATTTTTGTCTATACACGCAAGAACGTTTACAGGGGACATTTTTCGCGCCATAACACAGACTGTCGTGTTGAGTGGAGACACTCCTAGCAGATAAACAAGCACAATCTGTACTGCACGTTTGCCTTGCC
This sequence comes from Elysia crispata, assembly GCA_033675545.1. Taxonomy (NCBI): domain Eukaryota; kingdom Metazoa; phylum Mollusca; class Gastropoda; family Plakobranchidae; genus Elysia; species Elysia crispata. Next base: position 521,166 of record JAWDGP010000365.1, read on the forward strand.
AGTCAACTGGTTACTCTTCAGCCACTATACAACTGTATATGCATACTTGTATATTATGGAATCCGAATATGAACAGTTCCTTTGTGGCTTAATTGTGTACGCTTTGATTTGTTAAAGGAGAAGACGAAAGGCAAATATAACTATAAGGAAATACTACACAAAACAATGGCTTCTTAATAGAAACCTTTTTACCCACACAAACTTGCTCAGTGAATTGAGAATCTATCCCAATGACTTTCACAACTATCTGCGAATGAATGAAGATACCTATTTGGAAATGCTGCGCATTGTCTCTCCTTTGATTGATAGAAAAGATACAGTAATTAGAGCAGCTGTCACTCCTCATGAGCGTTTAACAGCCACTTTAAGATTTCTTGCTATATGGAGGTCATATGAAGACCTAAAATTTTCAAAGTTCTTGATGATGAAAAACGCATATTAACTACAGACTTTCAAGGGCCCGTAGAGTAATTCAGAACCTGTTTGGCATTCTTGACAAAAAATTTCGAGTCCTAAAATCAAAAATGTCTTTGAGCCAGAGAATGTTGTTTTTGCATGCTGTGTTCTTCACAACTTTTTGCGGAAAAACGCTCGTGATAAATATCTGCCACATGGCTCACTTGACGCTGAGAGTGAAGACCATGAGATTCAAGAGGGACTGCGAGCTGGTCAAACTAAGTAACATCGCAGCTATGGGACCTTATGGGTCCAAGAAAGCAGTGGATGAGGCAAAAGAATCACGAGATGCATACAAGGAGTATTTCAACAATGAGGAGGCAGTTGAATGGCAAAAAAGGTTTTTCTAGATGTAAAAACTTGCTGCAGCATAAAAATTTTGTTACGTGAGAGAAACCTGTGTATATTATGATAAGTTAATTAAACTGAGAAATATCAATACGGCAATTTTTGTAATAAGTGATATGACTGTGCTTGAAATGATGTTCACAATTAAAAAAAAAACTTTTATTGTCAATCTAAATCAGTTGCCATTTATTCAATATAGTATATTTTATGTGGTTCCACTTGAGCAAGAATGAGAGAATAAGGTGTAAAGTTTCGATGTTTATTTGCGTCTGGTTTGTTTTTAAATTAAAACATGAATCGAAAAAGAAAAAGCCACCTTTCCGCCATCAAAACAAATAAGATCATAATCATTTAGTTACAATTCAAAAAAACACAAAATATTTACCTTGTCTGGTTCACGAAAATGGAATACTGGAGAAGAGATAAGGTCGATGATGTCCCGGCCTTTCCTTGGATTTTCGGAGTCAGCTATCAAACTTAAAGCATCAAGATAAAATAAGCTGGGTTTGTATATTTCATATCCACCAGCGCCTGATGTTTGAGATGAAATCATCTTTTTATTTTCCTTCCACCACGATCCTCGGAGATAACTAATTTTTGACACAACTGGGTCCTTGTTAGCACCCGGATAGAAGGTATTAAAAAAGTGTGTCATCTCTTCATACGCTTTCTCTCTCTTCATTCTGTTTGAATAGTCTTTGCTTTTTACCGTCCAAAGGCATTCTTGAGATCTATAAAATTCAATGAACTGAGTATTCCTCTCTTTAGACCAGGAAGCCATCTTCAAAACACTAGTCAAAATAGATTGTGAAAACTAAAATGCTAAATAGATAGATCTAGATCAATAACTTCGATTTAAAGCGATAATTGCGAAGCGAACGCACAGAAAGCAAAATGGACTCTGTCTGAAGTGAAACAAATTTTCATTGTTCAGTACAGGGGAGAAAGCCTTTCACTTGAATAAAGTTAAAAAAAAATAGTCTTCTTTGCTTTTGCACACTACGTGTGTGATACAAGAGGAATTAGCAGGTAAGGAAATCTTGGGTGGTTTTTCTTTCTTTTTTTGTTATTCCTCGAAAAAATAATTTTTCTGGTTGGTATTTGGTAGCAAATTAATGGTGAATTTGACGCAGACTTCGTATACAAAAGAAGAAAAGTGATAAAATGAACTTTTTTAGAAAATTGTATGTATTTTTTAACCATGCCACTCCCTTGAAACCCGGCTTTAGGTGAAATTTATCGGAGAGCCGAGAAGCTGCCACCTCGCTGTGCGTCCAGGGTCGCGCCTCATGATACCGCCGACACACAGGCGGTTCTATTGGGGATGAAGATTGGGGACACCTTTCCCAAGCCAGGATGCATGCCAAAACGTCTGTGAGTGGGTGCTATAAGAGAGTGGCCTTGTGCACACAGGTCATTGACCTAGGACATGCTGTCGCGATATGGAGCAAGAATTACTTCAATACCGATGGAATGAACGGTCGAACCAAAAAGTTCATCGTACTTGATTTTGTGGCATCGTCTCAGCCGGTGGAGGTCACGGAGAGCACATTAAAGAGAGGTGGGCTCTTGACAACTTTAGAGTTCCGCGAGGCAGCAAATGGAAATTCGGTTTGATAACTTTAAAAATATTGATCGCACAATTTCTGAGGCTACAATTTTTAAAACATACTTATTATTCAAAGCATACACACACCCTCAAACGCCCACAAGACAGTAGCAAGTAGGGCTTTGGGTTATTTGCATCTCTCGTTTTAGCCGCTTGATCCTAGGCCTAGTCTCGATTATTACTTAATTTCAAATTTAGATCAAGATTGCAAGTCACTCATGGCTCAGTAAGTACGTGCGCCAGGAGCCTCCATCTTGAGGCGTATTGTTATAGGCTATAGGCTTGGTTCTGTTTGAGTGGCAAGGCAATGGGTGCCAAAGCACCTATAATTGATGGCTATTTTGATCTCTGAACTATAGATATAAAATAAATTGGAACAAATATTGCTTTGCTAGCTTAAATCCTTATATTTCTGACGCCAAGATCTTAAATAATTCATGCAATTTTGTGCAATATCCCCACCCCTACAAAAAATCCATTATATTTCAACAAAACCAGCACTACCTCCTGTGTGCCCTCAAGTTTCTCTAAAGAGCAGTGTCATCTTCTGTTCTCCACACAGAGTGCACGTCATTAGTGCTAGTCTAAGTGACATTCTCGTCTCGGATATTATGAATGCCTCGAGTATAAAGTACGAAACATCCAGAGAAACAATAGGTCCTTTTGTCAAATGAGTTACGATAACTCTCTGCTTTAGAAAATGAACGGAATCAAAGAAAAATTCAAGATTCCAGTAATGAATTTAGAAAAATAATTGCCAACTTCTTCATTTATGAACCATAACGAGCTTGAGCAAGTAGAGAGTAAAAATATTTACATTGTATTAATCACTCAGACAACAGATTGAAATAGACTAATTGGCTCCGGCACGTTGGAATCAGTATGCAAATAAAACAATAAAAAAATATATGCAAATGCTCTGGCAACAAAGCGAGTGCAAAACTGTGAAATGTCAATATAAATAAATTATAGTGCAATCTATGTACAACCCAAAGAGGGCACTATAAAATTGAACAAAGACATTTCATTAAGATGAACCAAAAGAGAAAAACGCACAGTATTTTCAAATTGAACAGTGAGAATCAATAGAACGGATGTGAATGGTTGCTAAAGCGAAAATAAACAATACACAGATTTTTACAATATGATTAATTTTAATCTAGTCTTAAAAAAAAAAAGGGGGGGGGGACGGTTGTAGTATCATTTAGCAAACTCTTATGCAAAATATTCTAACAACCAAACTGTGCTTCTATTTAAAGAAAACACCGATTATAGTTCTAAGCTTTGCTAACTTTTATTACTTTAATGACAACGTATCCCTCTTTCTAGGACGCAGGAGAGAGAGAGAAAGGGGGGGTGGGGTGGAGACAAAGAGACAGAGATATAAACATACACACCGATAGACAGAGGAAGAGAATGAGAAGGGTAGAGGGAGATACATAGAGAAAAGGGAGAATGGATAAAATAAACAGAAATCAGAGTAGGGTATCGAGCCTGCCTCACCGAACAGATATTGACCTTCTGTGTCACTGTTTCCCCTTCCGTCACCAAACCGAGACACGTTTTATTAAGTTTTACCCCATCACTCATCGTATTTGCCCTCAATGGCACACGATCGTATCTGTAGAAGTTTTACAGCGCGTTGATAAAATAAGACATTAAAAAAAAGAAAATCAGTCTGATCTTGTTTTCAAATTGTTTAGAACCACTAGAGACGTCAAACCTCTTCTCCCTTTTCATTAGGCGTTCGTAAAAAAAAGGGTAAACACTTGGCCTCGAAAGTGTTTCTAACCCAATATGTTCATTGTTTTTAAGTTTAGCTTTTATTAAAAAAAAAAAAAAAAAGCAAACAAATCCTTAGTTTCTTTGTCCGAGGTATAGACAAGGCCTAAAGTTCAATGAAGTAGAGTAGCATAGCACTGTCTTATACACGGCCTTTTTCTTTTGTCTTGGGTTGTTTGGCTAGGCATAACCGCCCAAACAAATTCACTTGTATTGTAAACAATACTCACATCGCTTACACAGATTCAGGGCTAGATGATCTAGCTAAACTGTGCTGTTTTTGAAACTTCGAGCGCTCGATTTAGTCTAGAATCTAGTTTGTACAAACCTAAAGATAAAATTTTAGTATAAATCTTATATAAAATTGTTTTACAGATTATCTTATATTCATCATTGAATGATGAAAACCTCTGAAAAGGTTTTGTATCTAAAAAAAACAATACCGACATAAATCACGTCAACAGTGCAGCGGAGAAACTTGAAACCAAAAGGTAAGTCTTCCTCCATTCAGTCTAATCCGATAATACAGATTGAATATATGGAATCGAGATTGGACCAAAGTTCTTTATTATTTTTTAGATTAAATAAATAATAATGTGAACCCAAAATTGTTTTGGGTGTTTTTTTACTATCGGACCAACAGATATTTGGGTTTGCAAATGATATTTATCTGATGTATTTTGATGTGCTGAATACGAATTTGTAGCTCTCATTGTGCACAAATAAATATTTTTCAAGATATTGGCATTGGTTTATCCCTCTTTATCTTGCTTAGCATGCGTTCATTTCGTCAAGGGATATTACTTTCTAGCAAAAGTTGGTCCGATTCTACAAATTGACCTTGTTTTGTACATTTTGATAATGTGCAATAGCTAATTGTCTATGCCGTTTAGACTTTAAATAACAAGTGAAATTTATTAAATCTATAAAGGTTGTTCAAAAGATAAAAAAAAATCATGAAGACGAGGTAAAATAAAATTGAAAAGAAAAAAAATAGTACTGAGAAGAAGTAAGCAGCATCACAGTGAAATCGAGAGATCTGGTTAGCAAGTAATCTAGACTAAATTTAGATCAAGATTAGTGATCGATAAACAAGGAAGCGCCCAAAAAAAAAAAAAAAGAACAAAGCAAAAAAAAAACATAAAAAAAACAAAACAAAACGTAGATCTATAGAAAATGTATTTACGCCCTAAGATAGCTGCAAAACTCCAGGAATAAAAGACTAAAAAAAACTTCATCTACGCCCAAAGACCAAACTCCAAAACCAATCTAAAAGAAGCTCGACATCCTCCTCAAGCAAACAAAATCGAAGCAGAACTTGATCGTCTTGAAGAAAAGACCAATACTTCAGCATGAGCAACACTCATAATGCCAGTGCCTAAAGCTGACTAATCAATCTATTTATGTAGAGATCACAACACCACAGATAACATTGACAAGAAATCAAGGTAGGTGAACACCCAACTTCAAGAGTTGAAAAACTGGCAGCAAAATTAGCAGTAAGAGAAAATTCTCATCCAATGACTTCAGTCATGCTGACACTTAATTTTTCTAGATGAAGAAAGTCAAGAAATAACAACGATAAATACACATTGCGGTCTTTACACTTCTATAAAGCTTTTAAAAGCCTGCTTTACCTCATCTCATCATGCAATGTTATTATTATTATTATTATTATTATTATTATTATTATTATTATTTATTATTATTATTTTAGCTTTATTGATATTAGTATTCATTTGAGTACTAGTTATAGTATTTTAAAAATCAGAGCTGTACATTTCTTAAGTTTTAGTTATTGCAAAACACAATACCTATATTTGATATAATTTAGCTTGGATTTTCCAACAATATTATTCCTTCAAATTATTAAATTACATATTAGGGGTTAAAATTTTTAGAGGATTCACCTAAAAAATTTTAGGGAGAGAGAAACTTAAAAAATTTGAGACCTAATTTGCAAGACTAATTTCAAATACAAATGTGAATGAAATAAAAATAGCAAAGCCTGATACAATCAAGATTTTATATCCATCTGAAAAAATTGGAAAATAAATTGTACATCTTTCTATGCCATATTATCATAAGGTTATTACTTTCCAAACATGTTCAACACAGCACAAGCACTCAGTCTGCTATGAAGCTTGTAAAAATACTGTTGTTAAAAAGGAGGCCACCCTAACTAGCCTAACATAAAGGCTTTCATCACTAGGATTTATATCGAGGTGAGTTGCACAATATCACCATCTTTATTTTTTATTATAATTATCATCATCATCATCACAATTATTATTATTATTATTATTATTATTATTATTATTATTATTATTATTATTATTATTATTATTATTATTACTGCTGCAATTTTCTTTTCACTTCAAACTTAAAAAATCCTCTTCCCCAACCACATTGTTGATCTTGCCCAGTCACTGTTATAATTGTCTTCCTCTTCATAGGTTTTGATTACTTACTACCAGAATCATCTGAATCAGGCACATTTTCCAGCAATGTGTAAGACTTAGTGTAGTTTGTGCGTCTTTCTCAGACATTAAGAGCACCATTTGTCTCAACTACAAAACATGTGCCTCTCATCTGTTTGCCATCTAACTACTTTCCATCAAGAGTTTACAACATTCTTAAGTGTCATAACTCAGTCAATCTTCACATGCAGTAAACCAAACACAGTTGTCTTTCTTATTTAATATCATCCAGACACTATACTTAGTACTTGTCAAAATGGATCAAATCTTTGATCATGGCTTCTGTTTAGTGAGCTTTGATCTTCATTGCTGCTCTTGATTCAAATTGAACCTTCCCGCAATGAAAACAAACTGTGTTATTGCATTGAAAAGTATTAGTACTATTGGTTTGTGCCTTTTGCTGTCATTGGTGAGGCTTTTATTGAACTTGTGTTTTTTATCCTGACCTAAGGATTATTTCGTTCATATTTGTTAAACCTGTCTTATATGCATATGCTGCTTGTATATTCTGCATTTATCTTAGCTTTGTCAGTGAGGATGTATTAATCCTTTATCCCAGTCTTATCTTCTGGGCTAACTTCAGTCACATCCTATCAGATCAGCTGTTCATATTCATGTTGTCCAGCTTATTATATCAATGATTATGAATTTCTATTTCCCAGGCCTTTATGCAATTTTATTTCCAAGCCTTTTTTTTGAATATTATATTCTGGGACGGGCTAGGAAGATGGGTGGGTGGAGTGAAAGGGATCGACCTGATTGTGAAATGTGAGGACATGGCCACCAACGACATTCGGCATGGCACCCCGTGATGATGGTTATATATCCCACCTCTGTTCAATGCTTCTGCATGTCCTCTCTTTATCTTCTAGCCATGTTTTTAAAAATGTAAGTATTTTATATCCCAGCTTTAAGCCTTTTTTAAAGCGTAAGATATTATATGTTCCACCTCTCTGCAATGCTTCTAAATGTACAATCCTTATCGCCTAGCCTTACTTTTAAAACGTAAAGTATTCTTTTTTCAAAAATCATTTTGTTTAATTTTGTTTATGCTTCAAAACCAAAGAAAATATCATTAACTGCATCAAATTGTATAGACAACGCCTCTGCTTAAAGGCTTTTTATACTTTGATTTATCTATCACAGATTCCAACAGCCAAGCACAGGACAAGAAGCTGCAAGTAAGGAAATGATGAAACTTTAAAAGGATTAAAAGGTTTGAAAAAAGGACTATTTGCCGTTATTGTTCAGAGTGGGTCTCGCATATATTTTTTGAACTCTTGTTTTTACCAGTATTTTTGTTCTTCTTAGAGACTGCTATGTTTTGTTATGTTTATACTTCAAAACATTATTTACTGCATCAGATTATATAAACAGCACCTATGCTTAAAAAGGCTTTTTATATTTGAGATTCATTGATCACAGATTCCAACAGCCAAACGCAGGACAAAGAGCTGGAAGAGAGGAAAAGTTAAATCTATACAAGAAGCAAGAGATTCAAAGCTACAGAATTACAATTATTAGGTTGAGCAGTCTTTATCACTTGGGTGAGTCTCAAATATTTTTACAACTATTGTTCTATCACTATTTTTTTATTTCAGAGACTGCTGCATATTCAATTTATATATTTCAAAATTAAAGAAAACATCATCAACTGCATTATGTTAACAAGGTATTTTAAACTGTGGATTCATTGATCACAGATTCCAACAGCCAAACACAGGACAAGAAGCCACAAAAAAGGAACAGATGGCTTTGCACAAGGAGCAAGAGCTTCAAACAAAGGTACAGAGTTCCAACTCTTAGCTTAGCAGCTCTATTTGTCATTACATGAGTGAGTCATATATGTTTATCAAATTTTGTTTTCATCATTATTTTTGCGTCACAGAACATTTTATAAAGTTATATTTGTAACTCAAAAAAGAATGAAAACATCGTTAACTACAGCAGATTATGTTAAAAACACCTCCGCTCAAAGTTTAAATTCTTAAATTCCCAAGGCCAAACGCAAGTCAGGGAGGTGCAAAAAAGAAATACATGAATCAGAACAAGGCCAAGAAAGGAACAGATGGATCTCTACAAGGACCAAGAGATTGTGAAAAAGCAGCAGAATTAAAACTCTAAAGTTCATCAGCTGTATTTGTCTTTATTATTGAGGGTGAGTCTTATGTATTTTTATTAACTCTTGTTCTTAGTATTTTTCTTTTAGAGAACACTAGATATATATACTTTAAAGCCAAAGAAAACTTCATCAAACATAACAAATAATGTAAAGAGAACCTCTACCAACAGGCTTTTCATATTTTAGATTCTTTACTGCCAGATTCCAATAGCCAAATGAAGGACAGGGAGATGCAAAAAGGAATACATGGACCTGAACAAGGAGCTGAAAGAAAGGAACAGATGGGCTCTGTACAATGTGAGCAAGATTTTTAAACAAAACTACAGAGTCACAAGTCTTAGGAGTAGCTGCTGTATCTGTC
>JAWDGP010000366.1:0-12863 GCA_033675545.1 Elysia crispata
ACAGTAGTCTCCGGATAAAAGCACGCCAGTTAAAAGCACGCTTCAGTTAAATGTTACACACGCTGAAGGGTGCCAGGCCGATTTTTTTACTATGCAATCGGTATACTCTAAACGCACGCTACATCGCCTAAACGCACGCTTTGAAATTATTAAATCGGCATTGCTTACTGTACCCGGTAGTAAAGTGGACGAAATATCCGCGCTATTGCGGCACATGGCAGCCTGAAAACCAGTACCATCTGTCCCAGACAGATGGTACTGGGTGGAGGACAAAGGCTGTACATCAGTATCGTCGTATAGATCTAAACACACAATGCCCTCTACCTGGGCCAAGGGATCGGCCACAAGCTTGGAAAGGTAGGGAGGGGAGGGTTGGAGTGGAGCACAGGCAAGGTGATGCAACTTTCGCTGCTTTGTGCCTGCCTGGTCAGATCTATCCATTACGGCTAGTATCCTCTCGCCTCCTCCCTCGCTTTTTGCGTTGCAGGGTTGTCTGACGTTTGCACATGGTGTATCACTATCAGTATCACTGTCAGGCATCATCTGTGTAAAACAAGTCTAGTCATAGTCAAGATTGGTCATTCACTCATTGCAATTTCATCCGTCAGTAGCGTTGTGCAGTCTTCACTCTCAGAGTATAGTCTCTTTTTTCATCGACATACTCGATACGATACATAATGTCTACTCATTAACGTTGGAAACACAACTTAAGATTCTAGACATTTTGTTCATGAAACTTCAATTGTCAATGTTGTTCCCTCTTACGAATTTCGTTATTTCAATGTTCTTTAATAAAAACAAAGAATTAAAAAACCAAAAACCAAAAAATAAAAATAAAAGAACCCAAAACGCAGCTGAACTCAAAGGTTTAATAACCTCCCTTTCACCCCAAATGTGTGTATAATCAAGGGAAATAACCCTGCATTTTGCAGTGCTATAAGGGAAGTAACCAATTTTTTTCATTACTTTTTATAAAGACACTCATCTCCTAAACGCACGCTATTGAAGTCTCCCGAGGACCGTGCGTTTATCCGGAGACTACTGTATTTGATGTTAGTGACACAGGTAAGATGTCGAGATAGTAGCAGCGGGTGAGATGGTGATATTCTAGTACATGCTGAGGCAGGGGAAGAAGGGGGTGGGGGATATTGTAGAACTTGTTGAGGCAAAGGGAGAAGGAGATTTTTAAGCGGATGGTGAGACAGGAGGGCTGTCGAGATTTTACCAGTCGGCAAGGCAGGTGAGATCGGGTCAATAAGCTCTCTGTTATCTTTTACAAATACATATTGTGAGGAAAACACTGCGTTATTCTGTAATATAAATCACGCGTTTTAGCTCTTGGTGGTTTTACTGCACCTTTGGAAAATATTTATGTTGTGATCTCATCAACACGCGCTGTTGGTTGTCATTTTGTGTTTAACCTATTACTAGTAAAACCTTAGATTAACCTTCTTATTATTTAAATATAATATGACAAAAATGATACAGATAATGTATAAAGCGCCTCCTCTGAAAAATTCAGCTCTAAGCACTGCTACCGTGTAAGAGTAATGTATAAGAATACCAGAAATTCTATATCAAACATTAAAAAAAAGATAACAAGCTAAATGATGCCAGGTATACATAAAGATCAAATTGACAAGAGGAAAGATTCATAATGTAGTAAAGAGAAGCGTGCTAAGTTACTTTTCAAACTCTTCTTATATCATATTCCTAGTGCCATAAAAAAAAAAAAGCGATTTTTCAAATTTTTTGGTGCAGTTTTAAATTTTCTTTCCTCTTTAGCTTATTTTCTATTAGAAGCCTTTACTCACGTGAGCAAGAAGATCGCTTTTTTTGGGTGCACATAAATCAAACTCGAAAGCTGACTGCGGCAGTTTATTTATACACATAAGAGAACTGATTACTTCTTCAATCCTTAGTTTACTCCGTAAACAATAAAATTGTCACAATATTGGCCTTAAATGAAGTTTTTTTTAAAGTATCTTTGTAACTGTTTGTAGCGATTTCTTTCGTAAATTGAGAAACAAAAAGTTGCAGCCATTCAGTCAAAAAATCCTACAGACAAATAGTTGATGTCAGTGTCATCTTCGATGATTCACTGGAAGAAGGTACAGCATTGCCTCTGCTAAGCTGTTCAAAGTTTATTTGTTCACACAGCTTCTATTATGCGCCTTTATTGATAGTTAAAAACCAGCATTTTTTACTTTTCACCTTCTAGGTGATTAATCCGTGGATTATATATATTCCTTCTTTATGTCAAAAAGGAGACAATCCTATTTTGTGACTGTCAAGTTGAAGTTTATACAAAACCTCTCAGTTGTTCATACTTCCAATGAACTAAGGATAGCAATAGTTCAGAAAATGAGAATGATTTCTGAAGCTGTGAATCGGCTGTTGCTAATGGAGCTAGGACAGTAGTTTGTGTGCAATACGCATGGAACTGACTTTAGACTGGAGCAAGCAGATTAGTGTTCTTTGATGCAGACGCATCGAATTCAACCGGGCAGATATGAACTGAACCATCTCAGAGAGGGCGCTGTCCAACAATCATTCCTCTGCATAAGGTATGATGAAGTGCTAAATCAAGCTGGTGTAAAGTTATCCGAGCAAAAAGATAGAACGGCAACAAAACAGCTGAAGTCCATGTGAGATTAAGGTGCACTATATAAAAGATGAAAACGGATGCCAGCTACTGACTGATTCCTTTTTTCTCGTACCAGGAACTCAGCGTTGTTCTTTCGTCCAGCCTGCCCGTGGAGCACGTTGATCTCCTGGAGGAGCCGACTTACGACAGCTCGGTTAACCTGGGAGCTCTGCAGGTGTGGTGCGTGTGTTGGGGGGGGGGCAACAGCCTTTGTTCTCGGGGTCTGTAGCTTCTGTCTCGCCTTCTGCAGCTTTCATTCAAAATCTGACGTGTTTTAAACTTTTTTAAATGGTACGCTTCAATGACGCAAGCTTTGCGGGGGTTTACACTTTTATGAAAAAACTACCACGTAACTATGTCTGCTCCTGCAGAATACAATAGCATCCAATACAAAGATTTAAAATAGGAACAAAAAAATAAATTGAAAAACCCAGAGTCTTTTTTGGTTCACTTCATTCATGCCACAGTAAGTAACATTTTCCTTCGAATTTTGGCTACTTTCCTAAAACAATTACAAATCAGTTCAAAAGAGTTTTAATGAGAATTTGTATTTATATTTTTGCCTTCATTAAAATGTTTTTAGTCACCTCAATATTTTCGCAAATAATGATGCCTTCTTTTATTCTCTCATTTCTTCATTCATGCCTGCAAAGATAATTTTCCTTTACAACTAGTAGAGTAACTTGGTTTCTGTTTTTATATCACTACCGTCATTACGCGTTCGCTTCAGTGCTAACACGAGCATTCTGTTTTAGCTAAAAAGACTAGACACAATTTTGAATGCCCTAACATTTTGAAAAATTTTATGTTGCGCACTTCAAAAACATTTCGTCCAATGTATTTTATCATCAGACAATGATAAGTGTAGTAATATAGACATGAATAAGAAAACGTTTTTCTTAACAGAAGACTAAGATCTAACCGATTCATGACTGACCGTTGTGATTTAATCACAGGATGGCGAAGAGTGGAAAAAATTACCGCCATGTCGAGTTTCACTCGTGACGTGAAAAAGCGGGAAATGGACAGCTTCAGCAAACATCCGGTCCTGGTCGTGTCTGCGCATGTCAAACGGAAGTTAGGGAACCTATTTCTGGAACGTTGGTCGATGGTGGTGAGTCTAGGCTGAAACTCCTAACCAACCTCTTGACTCTCACAATGCCCACTTTGTTTCTGTTGAGTGAACTTTGCACAAGATTCATACCGGCTGTAAATTGAAAACAGAAATTTACACCTTTTATTCTTCTGCCCTTAACGTTTTACTCTTGAGAAATAATGCAACTGGTGAGAAAATCGGCTGCAAACGATGCCCACCTTGAGAGATTTGAAAGGTCAGTTGCTTGGCGTAGACTGTATCCACTGAATGACAAGCCATTGTCCATAGAACGCTTATTTCTACCGTAGCGGTCACTCGAGGAGCGGGAGATTAGAGAATTTAGACATGGTATAAATGAATGTCTCTATAACGGCCTTTTAATTTCCAAGTATTTATCTCATTGCTACTTTCTTGTGGACGTATTTTCATAGCCTTCAGCCCAAGAGTGCACCTCATCAAACAAAGTATTAATGACTTTTTCTTCAGATGCCAAATTTACTAAAGAATCCATTTGAAGCATATATAATCGCCTTCGCTCATAATGTATGTTTGTTTGTTTGTTTGTTTTTTTTATTTTTTTCGAGACAAAGTATGCTGAAGGATATTTTCGATGGCCCTTTATCTTCCAGAAGAATACCCAAGTCTGTTTTTATGCACATTGAATTCAGCTCAAACAAACAAAAAAAAAAGATCTCATTTTCACTCTGCGTCACTTACTTTTCACATCCCAATCCAGTTTCCTGATTCTAGCTTTGACCTTCACCTTGCTTGCCGTTGACCCAATGTTAAGCCATGACCGAAACTGGCTATCATCATGACACTCTTCCTCACGTCCAGGTGGCGCTTCAAGCTGGTGGTCAGGGCGAATCGCACCTGCCCAGCATCCCCTACCTCACATACATGGTCAGTGATGTAGATGGAATATTTGCTGTGTTGGGTTTGAGGCAAATCACTGTGATCATTCTAATACTAAGTGGACATAATAATTATTGGAGGGATAGATTATTATTTATACCGCTTTAAAGAAATATAAAATGGAAAGTGCAGAGGCCCCAACTTGCTAGATCCAATTTCATCGTGAGCGTCTAGCTACAACACTTTAAGTGCCCTTGGTTCAGTGGTTAATAATGAAATGCTCCTTTCTTATGTTGGTCAAGAAACTGATTTGCTTCCTTTTCATTGTTGGCAAATAAGCATCTAAAAGAAGTGGAGCTGTCTGTTTAAGTTTCAAGAATAGGAAATGGTGTGAGTGATAAAAAGTAGAGAAAATATAAGACTGGATTTCAAGACTGACAAGGCTAAAAACAAACTGAATTCCAAAGAGCCTGTTCCACTGATTGTTGTCCCTATATTATGAGACCTTGCCTAGTAACTGAGCTTTAACCAAACAATTAATGATGTCCAGGTTGAGAGTATTGCCTCACAGCGTGTGGTCTCCCCTTGTCTACCGAATATTAAGATAGATTCCACAATCCATGTGGGTTGTGGGAGACCAAAGAAGGTTTAAACTCAACATGGGAGCTCGTTTCTCTTTTTTAAATAACACACGCCATGACTAGAGATGAAATCTTACATCATATTTCAGCATGGTTGTGTTTCTTTCGTGATATTCTACGACACGGCCATTTCTATGGATCCGTTTGCTCCTCTTCATGTCTCTCTCTCTCTCTCTCTCTCTCTCTCTCTCTCTCTCTCTCTCTCTCACTCTCTCCCCCCCCCCCCCCCGTCTCTCTCACTCTCTCTCACTGTATATATGTAGTTGTAGACGACCTTAACTTAAACGTTTCTCCATGATACTATTTTTTTCTCCACGCTGTGTCTTTTGGCCTGTTTGTACATCCTATTTGGCCATAGTACCAGATCTGCGCTCCTATCTGTCCGCCTTTCCTCTCCTCTTCTAACAAGGGAGACTGAAGATGTTCCCCGCCTAGCGTCCAATCTCTCCCTGTCTGCCCCATCAGGACATCTACGTGGTGTTTGACACGCTGGTCTACCTGTTTCTGCAGGGAGCAGAGAAAGTGCCATGATGATTACACCTCTCAAGTTTCAGGAGATCCTCCCCAAGAGTGCGGAGGTATGATGAGACGTACCGGCCAGTCCTCTTGCCTCCATCCAGCTTTCCACTCTGATGCTTCTTCCACCTTGTTTTTCATCATCTATATCGAACTTCACGGTAAGTTTCCTGATGTAATTGTAAAATTGCGCGGTAAGAAGGGACAACGAAGTCTAAAATGAATAGAGAATAACGAATTACTTTTTTTTCTTTGAAATTTCACTGTCACCTGTCCCCTTAAAGCACAGCACGCATAGGAGACGAAACAGTGCGCTTTGAGCTGAGAGGGCATAATGAAATATTTTATTCAAATTTCTTGAATTTGCCGTTGCTCTTATTCTTAACATTATGTTAAGCACTCTTAATCTGGGTGAGATAAGAGCCCTTCATATCTTGTTTCAGACGTATATATTGCGTTTGGAGTAGTAAAGTTGATCTCAAAAGATATGGCAGACTTCTGACTGTTTCTACCAAGACAAGGCTGCTTTCTGCTTTTGTTTTACACTTCTGTTTTAAAAACCAGAAAATGTACTCATCATCTGTGCACATACTTTATTTCCTGTCCACTTTTCTATGACGTGTCCAGGTTCTTAACAGAAGACGGCGCATGGTTACCTTGGATTATAATTTCCGGGTATCAGTGGTACTGGATATCTTGTTTATGCATACCAGCAGAAGAGAGAAGAGGAGAGGAGAGAGAGAGAGGGAGAGAGAGAGAGAGAGAGAGAGAGAGAGAGAGAGAGAGAGAGAGAGAGATAGAGAGAGCGACAGAAAGACAGAGAGAGAGAAAGCGACAAAGAGAGAGAGAGAGAAAGAGAGAATGAGAGGAGGAAGAGAAGGAGAGAATAAAAGTAATTTTAAATTACTTTTTAAAGCAAGAAAATGTAAACTGCTTTGCAGTGTTTTCATTCGGTCTTTAGATTAATTCAATCACTGGGATTCCCCAAAACTAAGATTTCCTAGGCTGTGTAGGTGCACAGACAAAAAGTGCTTCACCAGGTCATGCCTTGCACTTGTTCATTAATGTCGATTCATACACCGAGATAATGGATACGAGTGTGTTTAGACTGATGTGTAAACATTACTGAGGTTTAAGAATAAAATTTATCAAACTATGGTAACTTTTTCTTGTACTTAGTTTTTCTAAGGACTCCTTTTTTTTTCTTCAAAATTGGTAAAATATTTTCAAAAGTGTCTGTTTCAAAGTCTATATTTAAACTTAATAAATTCTGAGAATAACATTTGATCCTAAATTAGCCTGAAGTGTGAAGCCTCCTTTGTCACTCATTGCATACTGAAGGCGCTCGCTCTTTGCTATTCCTGAAACAGAAAGAATATTAGAATAAAACGACAAAAGTGGAAAGCATGAGACAAAAACTGGCGAACTATAATTATCTTGCCTTATCGTTTTCTTCGCATTCAAAGTTCCGGGTTGTGTAATCCTGGTGTGTTTATTAATAAATTTCAGATGAAGAGGCTTAAGAGGGCCAGGGCACGTAAAGAAAAGATTGACTCGTTTGACGAGGCCCACGAAGGTCAAGATATAGCTACCAGCATCTAGATCTACACCCTGACTAATGTATTCTGATGAAGTTACCAGCACCTAGATCTGGACCTTGACTGTTGTATTACCACGAAGCTTCCAGCTCCTAGATCCAGATCTACACTTAGACTCGTGTATTCGCCAAGAGCAACTGTCGATGCCATGCATTTATTGAGCCTTGTTTCGATCCTGCGAGGGTTTGCAACGCGTCCATTAAAGAACTCTTCACCTGAGCTGAGTAAGAGGGATATAGCTATGTCTATATATAAACGGCTACATTGAAGATTTCTTCCCCACGAGTTAGCTACTGATTTGTGAAGAGGTGAAGAAAATGTGAGGAAGCAAGAATTTCTTGATGTTTCACATTTCAAACAGAGTAAATTCCCAATATAGGTACTTGATTAAAATCATGAAAGTTAAATTTGTTGCCAGAATCTAAGAGAAATGGCTATGACTATGAGCCAACATTGTTCTTGATGCTGTGAGAATAAAAAAAACTTGATGTGAATGTGCGGTAGAGAAAGTGTCTTCATCATCGCATAGAGTCTTCGCTGTACAGTAAGAGCTATTACCTCTGTAAGGTGAAAAGTTTCTGAGGGCCGTAGTGCGATTCCCTTAGAGTATGGATATTGCCACGCTATAGACGCCCCTGAGAGCTTCACATTGAAAGGTCGGTAGTCTTTTCAATCTAGGCAAGTTCCTACAGTTTCAATCGTAAAATTTAGATACGGCAACTTACAGATTCCTATTTCAGTTTTTCCTCGATAAAAGGCTAATGAGGTTGATTGAAAATTCGCACTAACAGAATAAAGAGAACCATAGAGTCTCTCTTTAAAACTTACAAGTTTTGCTTTGTTGCATGTCTAAGATTCTCTTAATACTTTTCTTTTCATTTGGCTGAAAATCGTTTTTCATTTTAAAAATATGCATGTATTATATCCACGAGATAAATGGAATTAAAATACCGTTTTATATGTTTCGGGGAAAATAATTTTTTTCGCCAAACTGATGTAACAATTTTGAAAATGTCGTTGCAATTTGTCAATTATTTTCTACCTGAAACACGATGATGTTAGGCTGAGTTTTTGCGCTCGATCCTGTTCCTTGTTCTCATGCATTTGATGCGCCTAACTTTAATTGTCCTGTTCTCTAACCTACATCTTTCAATAAATCGGTACTGGCCATTCATGCTTACATGTTTCCTGCTTATTTGGAGAATCAAATTACCCAGTTGGTAAAAGAACTTTAAATTTATGTATTGTTCTATAATAAAGTATATCATGTCTACACGAAGACTCATTAATGATTTTTATGTTTGTTATCATTTGGTCGATTCCAAAGGAGTGCTGGTTCCTGTGGAGTTAAGAAATTCGCCCGATATCAGTACATTTATTCTTTAGGGGTCCACACATCGTCTAAGCGGTGAATTTGGGGCTTCATCTTCAGTCCGCCCTGCCCGACGATGGCTTGCTTGGTAAGAGAGGGTCAGGTCAGGCTAACTTGTTTGGGGTGGCCCATTATAACAATCAAACTATTAGCTCTTCTTCCAAGATGGACCTTTGTTTCTCTAGTTTTTTTCGGATAAATAATTATTGCATGCACCGTGACAATTTCTAACGATATTTTTTTCACTTTGGCCGTTGCTTGAAGGCACAAATTTTAAACGCATGAATTATTCCCGTGTTTAAGATGATGAGCACTTCTCCCATTCTACCGAAGTCAAAAGTTGCCAAGTTTTGGATCACGCGATTCTTTTTTCAGGCGATTTACAATGATTGCTTTCACCAAGTTTGATGTCGTGTTAGAAATGGTGTTTAACAAATTCAACAAGTATGAAAATAGCCCTTAACCTCAACTAAAACTTACGCGAACACTGTTGTGTTTTTATCAACACCATGAAAGACATTTAAAACCGTTGTCAACAACAAGAACCAATACAACACGTTTATTTGCAGCATCCCAGGGAAACAATTTTTTTATTTTGGGATGCCAAATTTCAGAGTTTTCACGAAGATCTGATGACAGGATGGATTTTCGGCTGTCTCGAACTATCGTTGGCACCTGCCGTAAAAATGCTTGTGGGTTTTTCTTCAACATCTTTCTTTCCGTTACGGCGAGGCTTCCCCACAAAGAAATTGTAAATGAGCAGGACAATAAAATCAGCTAGTTCGACCAGAGTCAGGAGGCTTGAGCCCAAGAAGAGCCCCATGTTGCCGCCTATTGCGCCTGGTGGAAAAATGCAGAAATTCGAAACCAAAGTTGGAATGTGGCAGTGATACAATGTCGCGCGCCAATCTATCAATCAACTAATGAATCAATCAGTACAAATTTATGAGCAGTAGTCTTCTATGTTTTCAAGTTTCTTTCATTATTGAAAATCCAAATTTCCAACAATATTTAAAAGTTATAGCGTGAAGTGAAAGTTGATTGACATATAAATAAATTTATTGCTTGCATGATATCTTAATCGGATTATGGCAAACAACCAAGACCGATAATTTAATCTAGAGCTGAACTTTCATTTGACAGTTTAGCTTTCAACTAACAAAAAACAGAAAAAAAAACTTTGTAGACCTCATGACGGGCGCTGTATCCATAGAGTCCCTGATGCTGATAGAACGTCACGCATCTGAAGTAAGCCTGTGTTATCACGGGTATTGAGCCTGTTCTACCTCTGTTCTCAACTATTCCCTACTAAAAACATCTTGGCAATTTTTGCCCTGTTTCACTTATTGACACAAACTCTGACTTCTATAAAAAGAATTACAAGTATATGCAATTTATGGATGAAAAGAAATCATTGGAGTCACTGAGATAAGCAAATAAGTAAATGAGGTGAAACCAGACTAAGTAACCTGACGACCTACCAAACAGAGTCTTGCTGCCCAGACCTACCAAACACAGTCTTGCTGTCTGACCTACCAAACAGAGTCTTGCTGTCTGACCTACCAAATAGAGTCTTGGTGTCTGACCTACCAAACAGAGTCTTGCTGTCTGACCTACCAAAGAAAGTCTTGCTCTCTGACCTACCAAAGAAAGTCCTGCTCTCTAACCTACCAAACAGAGTCTTGCTGTCTGACCTACCGAAACAGAGTCTTGCTGTCTGACCTACCAAAACAGAGAGTCTTGGTGTCTGACCAAACAGAGTCTTGCTGTCTGACCTACCAAATAGAGTCTTGGTGTCTGACGTACCAACAGAGTCTTGCTGTCTGACCTACCTAAGAAAGTCTTGGTGTCTGACCTACCAAAGAAAGTCTTGCTCTCTGACCTATCAAACAGAGTCTTGCTGTCTGACCTACCAAACAGAGCTATCTGACCTACCAAACAGAGTCTTGCTGTCTGACCTATCAAACAGAGTCTTGCTGTCTGACCTACCAAACAGAGTCTTGCTGACTGACCTACCAAACAAAGTCTTGCTCTCTGACCTACCAAAGAAAGTCTTGCTCTCTGACCTACCAAACAGAGTCTTGCTGTCTGACCTACCAAACAGAGTTCGTATGACCTACCAAAGAATATCTTGATTTCTGACCTACCAAAGAAAGTCTTGCTCTCTGACCTACCAAACAGAGTCTTGCTGTTCGACCTACCAACAGAGTCTTGCTGTCTGACCTACCAAACACAGAGTCTTGCTGTCTGACAAACAGATCTTGCTGTCTGACCTACAAACAGAGTCTTGCTCTCTGACCTACCAAACAGAGTCTTGCTGTCTGACCTACTAAACAGGGTCTTGCTGTCTGACCTACCAAAGAAAGTCTTGCTGTCTGACCTACCAAACAGAGTCTTGCTGTCTGACCTACCAAAGAAAGTCTTGCTGTCTGACCTACCAAACAGAGTCTTGCGACCTCCAAACAGAGTCTTGCTGTCTGACCTACCAAAGAAAGTCTTGCTGTCTGACCTACCAAACAGAGTCTTACTGTCTGACCTACCAAACAGAGTATTGCTGTCTGACCTACCAAACAGAGTCCTACTGTCTGATCTACCAAACAGAGTATTGCTGTCTGACCTACCAAACAGAGTCTGCTGTCTTGCTCTGGGACGTGCTCGCTCACTCTTACTATCATGTCTTTGAAGTTGAGCCGGAGCCCCACGTAAGACTTCCGGCTGAAAAATATAAGAGAAAAAATCCAAGAGAAAAACAAACTGCATCGGACAATATTAATTTCTAAAACGAATCTCGAACTTGTGATTTCGACCGATTGTTAAAATTGACTTTCTGCGGATTTCGATTAGTGTACACGTCAAATGCAAAGTCATTAATTTTCCAAAGGTTTCGTGAGATAACCGGTAAAGAGAAGCTAAATATATTACTGTTCTCATTTAAATAAATAAAACCAAGGAAGCGCTGAATAATTATTTATCATTACATTGCTCTTAGATAATGGTATCAACTAAACTAATAATGTTACTTTCTGCTTCATAAAATGGAAAAAAATATAGTATGTAAAGACTGATACTTTCATGGAAACTGCATAAAGATTGGTGAATTAAAATGATTTTTAGAGAATTTACTTTTGCTGTAATAGCAACTGTATATTAAATGGAACAGCCATTGCTTTAACAGCTTCTATATGTCTGCTGGAGACTACTAAATGGCAGAGAGTACGTGCAGGCTCAGAGTAAGGTAACATGCCATAAATTCTCATGGAAATATGTACCGATATGAGAAGGAAGAGAACGAAACCTACAGATAGCTGGGAACTTTCGCAAACAGAAAAGGAAAAGAACACGTTGAGGATTGAAGGAGGAGAAAAGAAGATAAAAATAAGTTTGAAAAGTAGGGGCAGGAAACGCCAAGGTGTTCTTAAAGAAATAGAAAGGATGAAAAGCCAGAGAAAGAGTGGATGAGCAAAAATAGAAGTGACGTCAAATGCGAACACTAAACAAAGCGGAAGGAATACCTGCAATGAACCAACTTAAGGGAGGGAAGATCGGAAAGTTTATTTTCTTACACGTCAGAGGAGCCGAGGAGTGGGTCGAGCTGTCGCACTGGGAGCTCGTCAGGCTCGCTAGGGAAGTACGACAGTGACATCTGGGTCTGGAAGTCGTCCATGTGGCACGGCCTGGGACAGCCCAGCGCCTCGTTGGTCATTCCTTTCTCCGAGTAGATCCGATCTGGGGAGGCAATACGGCATTGTGGTGAGATAGGTTAAACATTGAAAGCTGACAGTGAGCTGTGAATAAAAATTTTATTCACAGTAGAGCTTCATTTTGATAGACATAAAAATAATGACATCACGATTATTTCATACGAGTTGATTTGCTTCTGCTTTCAGTATTTCAAGAAAATTGATGATTCTATTTAACGAGAGTCAAAAAAGTTTTTCTTCTTGTGAGGTGAGAGCAGTTTACAGAATGGCACTGCTGGCCGAATGCTAGTTCTTGTAAACAAGGTCGTCATGTGCTATCGAGAACTTGGGTTCGAAACAAAGATTGGAACAAACAGACCTTTTTCTCACATCTTTTTTGTACATCGATGTATGACGAATGACCATAAATCTGAAGTGTAGCAATACAATCGGACCGA
>JAWDGP010000367.1:0-10779 GCA_033675545.1 Elysia crispata
TCACTATAATCATGCTGGTTAACTACTCTGTCAGCTATAACCTCTTATCTCCAGTGCTCCCCTCAGTATAATCATGCTGGTTAACTACTCTGAAAGCTATAACCTCTTATCTCCAGTGCTCCCCTCACTATAATCATGCTGGTTAACTACTCTTTCAGATATAACCTCTTATCTCCAGTGCTCCCCTCACTATAATCATGCTGGTTAACTACTCTGAAAGCTATAACACTCTTATCTCCAGTGCTCCCTCCACTATAATAATCATGCTGGTTAACTACTCTTTCAGATATAACCTCTTATCTCCAGTGATGCTCCTGCCCTCACTACTAATCATAGCTGGTTAACTACTCTGTCCCAGATATAACACTCTTATCTCCAGTGCTCTCTTTACTATCATCATGCTGATTAACTACTCTGTCAGCTATAACCTCTTATCTCCAGTGTTCTCCTTACTATCATCATGCTGGTTAACTACTCTGTCAGCCATAGCCTCTTATCTCCAGTGCTCCCCTCACTATAATCATGCTGGTTAACTAGTCTGTCAGCTATAACCTCTTATCTCCAGTGCTCCCCTCACTATAATCATGCTGGTTAACTACTCTGTCAGCTATAACCTCTTATCTCCAGTGCTCCCCTCACTATAATCATGCTGGTTAACTACTCTGTCAGCTATAACCTCTTATCTCCAGTGCTCTCCTCACTATAATCATGCTGGTTAACTACTCTGTCAGCTATAACCTCTTATCTCCAGTGCTCTCCTCACTATAATCATGCTGGTTAACTACTCTGTCAGCTATAACCTCTTATCTCCAGTGCTCTCCTCACTATAATCATGCTGGTTAACTACTCTGTCAGCTATAACCTCTTATCTCCAGTGCTCTCCTCAGTATAATCATGCTGGTTAACTACTCTGTCAGCTATAACCTCTTATCTCCAGTGCTCCCCTCACTATAATTATGCTGGTTAACTACTCTGTCAGATATAACCTCTTATCTCCAGTGCTCTCTTTACTATAATCATGCTGGTTAACTACTCTGTCAGCTATAACTTCTTATCTCCAGTGTTCTCCTTACTATCATCATGCTGGTTAACTACTCTTTCAGATATAACCTCTTATCTCCAGTGCTCTCCTCACTATAATCATGCTGTTTCACTGCTCTGCAAACTATAGCCTTTTATTTCCAGTTCTCTCTTTACTATAATCATGCTGATTAAATACTCTGTCAGCTATAGCCTCTTATTTCCAGCGCTCTCCTTACTATCATCATATTGTTTCACTTCTCAGTTAGGCTAACCTCTCATCTCCAAAGCTCATATTTACTTAAAGTGCGTACGCAACTGGCCAGCACCAGGTTGCAAATTTAAGCCTCAAGCCTTGCTGAATGCTCTAGTCTCTTTTGAATGTATTTTATTCTCATTACCAAAAACCTTCTATTGTTTTGACAACTTGATTGTGTACCGAAATTTGATATACTAAAACATCCTATACAATCAGATAGCTTGAATGAGTATCCGTACTGATATACCTAAACCTTCTATCCAGTCTGACAGCTTGAGTGGTTATCGTACTGATATATATATATATATATATATATATATATAAACCTTCTATACCGTCTGATAGCTTGAATGGTTATCGTACTGATATTCTAAACCTTCTATATAGTCTGATATCTTGAGTGGTTATCGTATTGATAAACCTAAACCTTTTATCCCATGATGATAGCTTGAGTGTGTATCGCACTGATATACCCCTATATAAACCTTCTATCCGGTCTGATAGCTTGAAAGTAGTTATTTGTTCATGATATACCTAAAGCCTTCTTTCCAGTCTGACATATCCAGTATGTATCGTATTGATATAACAACACCTGTTGTCCAGTCAATGATAGCTAAAAGATTAACGTACTGATAAACCAAAAACCAGAGCTGATATCTCGAGAGTGTATTGTACTGATGTACCCAAGAACCTAATATCCAGTCTCACACCTCGAGTGTGTGTATCTTACTGATATATCTAAAACTCCTATGCAGTATGGCTTCTTTAGTGTGTTTTGCAATAATTTATCAAAACCTCCAACCCAATCTGGCAGCTTTAATCTTTAAACTCGACTGTGTTCCGTGTTTTCTTGATTAAAGTCCCCTATCCTCTCTGATCTCTGTGGTTGGTAACTTCCAGCTTTTGTTTATCTCTCCAGCGACAGTGCAGCTGGGACCAATCTTTGCAGCTGCAGTCACTGCCACCATCATGTGTGCTGTCACTGGTGGTGTGTTCATGTGGAGGTCAGTTTGTTGTCACTGGTGGTGTGTTCATGTGGAGGTCAGTTTGTTATCACTGGTGGTGTGTTCATGTGGAGGTCAGTTTGTTATCACTGGTGGTGTGTTCATGTGGAGGTCAGTTGGTTATCACTGGTGGTGTGTTCATGTGGAGGTCAGTTTGTTATTAATGGTTGCTTTTCACAACACATGCGCGGTAGTGTTCGACTTTCGTGCCTGGTGTTTCCTAATTAACCTTCAGCTAGAAACTTTTATAACCTTCTACATGTTTTTCGTTAATTTACTCGGTACATTAGATATCTGTCCTGTTATTTTGTCAACTTTTTTTATTCTTTGAGCCATGTCTTTAAACTAGTAATGAATTGTTTCACTGATTTAAAAAAAATTCTCATTCTTTGATTGTAAATCCATCTCTCTCTCTCTCTCTCTCTCTCTCTCTCTCTCTCTCTCTCTCTCTCTCTCTCTCTCTCGCTGGCCTGATATTTTCACTTTTACATATTTGTATTTTGTCTGCTTCTGAGGATAACTTAATGTCACTCATGTTTTAATCTTTATTTTCCTTGCTGAATGTGAATTATTTATATACTTCTCCCGTCTCTGTTTTTGTTTTATCTTATTTCTGTACTTATTTATTTTTTGGGGTGAAATGCATTTCTTTCTCTTGGAAATACGTTTAATTTTTATTACATCTCTCTTCCTCATTCCTCTTTCTATGAATTTGTCTGTCTGCTTATCTGTACATTTGTTTTCTCTCTGTCTGCTCTGTAAATAAGACACTGCTCTCTATTAATGCAATCTAAAAATCGAATCATACATAGCATGTTAAAGCAGCAGCTGTAGATGATTATGGCGTTGTTAAGCACAAGACATTTTTCTCTGTTTGAAAAAGATGTCGCCGAAGGAAGGCGCAAGCAAATAAAGAAGTTGAGAACGACATAAGTCTGTGTGGGGTACCGTCCAGTAGGAGAGATTATGTCAGACAAGAGTCAAGCAGAACCATCGCGGCCACACCTCTTAGGAGAGATGATGTCAGACAAGAGTCAAGCAGAACCATCGTGGCCACACCGCTTAGGAGAGATTATGTCAGACAAGAGTCAAGCAGAACCATCGCGGCCACACCTCTTAGGAGAGACTCAAACAACGGACGAGCCTCTAGTTCAGATCCAAATCAGGGTAAATTTTCACTTGTGATCTTTTCAAGGATATTCACTACACAATATCTGCACGAGATTTGTGAATCTTCGCTTAATGTTGCTAGTCTGTCAACTCGATGATGGGAGATAAAACTTATTGATTCGAACAGAGGGAAGTTTTCATTCCTTGATCATCAGTATTCGTCGCAAAAAAAAAAAAAATAAACTGTCTTGTAAAAAATGTTTTTAGCGAATTCTTAAAACTTTTTTTAGCCACAAAAACTATTGCATCGGCGGGATGAAATTTGAATATGTTGGAAGAATAAAATGTAAACTCTGAGAGTCAGTAATGTCCTGACACATCTCGATATACTTGCCAAAAGTAGTAGGAATTTTTTACGCCTAAATCTAAAATACTTCGGCAAATCACACTTCGGTTTTCCGTGAGGTCATTCTGTTTCTTCATTTTCATTTTGTCCAGGCCTTGAAGACAGGAAAGGAAACAGAGTGGGAGACATGGAGAGAGACAGAGACAAAGATGGACATTATAGTGACCATCGGGACACAATGGTTCCAGTGGAGACCCTCAACTCATACATCAGACAGCATGCCACAGACTCACATTTTCAAGAGGAGTTCTCGGTAAAGTCATGCAAAAATTTATTCCCCTCCAATAACTTCTCTTTCTGGTCAATAATTTAAATCTTCGTCAACTTGTGCCTTTGGTGATTGGTATCAAATCCTCTTTACATCTGAGTAGTATTATAATTGTTGATGTCGTTATTGTTGTTAGAACAACCACCACGGTCTTCGAGGTCTTCTCCTCCCTCTCAACATTTTACACATTCTCTCCTATCAACTAGAGTGAGCACAAAAACTCACCATCTTCACCATCTTTCCACTAATTTTCTTTCTTGCTGTTCTTCTGCATCTAATTTCCAGTTTAAAAGCGTATTGATCAAAACTAACGCTTCTTGTCTCTTTTTCACCCTATCTATAGTCGCTTTTTTGTCATTAACATAAATATCATTTTCATACGCATCGTGATCATCCTTATATAAAAAGAATGATAATGATAAAAATGATAATAATCAAAATAATACTGATGATACTAATAAATCTACTACTACTACTACTACTACTACTACTACTACTACTACTACTACTACTACTACTACTACTACTACTACTACTACTACTACTACTACTACTACTACTACTACTACTACTACTACTACTACTACTACTACTACTACTACTACTACTACTACTATTAATAATAATAATAATAATAATAATAATAATAATAATAATAATAATAATAATAATAATAATAATAATAATATTAATAATAATGATAATGATGAGGATGATGATGATGATGATGATGATGATGATGATGAAAATAATAATAATAATAATAATAATAATAATAATAATAATAATAATAATAATAATAATAATAATAATAATAATAATAATAATAATAATAATAATAATAATAATAATAATAATAATAATAATAATAATAATAATAATAATAATAATAATAATAATAATAGCGAAGACCGCAACAACAAGAATAAACTGTTAAAATTTTAACCACACTCTCCTTATCCGCAAACCCGGGCTCTAGCACTTAACTACAACTTGTTTCTATCATCTGACAATGATAACGATGTTGGGTTCTAGCAGGACTGACTGAGGTGGAATAAATAAAACCAACAGTATGGTATGGCAAGTCACTGTGGTAAAATAAATAAAATCAACGGTATGGTATGGCAAGACTAACTGTGGTTGAATAAACAAAACCAACGGTATGGTATGGCAAGACTGACTGTGGTGGAATAAAGAAAGTCAACGGTATGGTATTGCAAGAGTGACTGTGGTGGAATAAACAAAACCAACGGTATGGTATTGCAGGACTGACTGTGGTGAAATAAACAAAACCAACGGTATGGTATTGCAAGACTGACTGTGGTGGAATAAATAAAACCAACGGTATGGTGTTACAAGACTGACTGTGGTGGAATCAATAAAGCCAACGGTATAGGATTGCAAGACTGACTATGGTGGAATAAAAAAATCCAACGGTATGCTATTGCAAGACTGACTGTGGTGGAATAAACAAAACCAACGGTATAGGATAGGAAGACTGACTGTGGTGGAATAAATAAAACCAACGGTATGGTATTGCAAGACTGACTGTGGAGGAATAAATAAAACCAACGGTATGGTATTGCAAGACTAACCGTGGTAAATTAAATAATACCAACGGTATGGTATTGCATTGGTAGTGGATTCCATCCATATCTCTATGTTTGTATCTAACAAAAAGTACTCTGAGACTCTAACGTTGAAAAACTGAACAGAAATAAGGGAAAGATTTCTTGTGTCAGAGATGTTTAGGTTCTTATCTTTACATTATAACATTGACATGCTACCACCCATGCTCACTGTCTATGATGTGGTCAGTCTATTCCAATGGTCACCAGCTCCCCACAGACCGTTGGACTTTCTCCGCAGAATGTCAAGAAAAACAGATATAAGAACATCATTCCTTGTGAGTAAAGTGAGGTCTCATCGCATCTTTCTCCGCGATTTAATTAACTCTGTCTGTCTGTCTGTCTCTCTCTCTCTCTTTCTCTCTCTCTCTCCCCCCTCTCTCTCTCTCTCTCTCTCTCCCTCTCTCTCTCTCTCCTTCTCTGAATAACCTCATTTATATAAGTCATTACTATTTTTTTCCCTATCTATGTCTCTCTTCATCTATTTTTTGCTGTTTTTATATCTCTCTATCTGTCTCTCTCAATCTCTTTCTGTCTCTCTCTCCGCTCCATAGTTTTCACTCGGATCATAGTGTTGGTTGAATAGAGTGTACATACAACAGTCACTGATCATAGTGTATTTTGAATGGTAATTACAGTTCATATAAAACATATGTTGTAAAAGCACTAGATACACAACATGTTGGTTGATGATATTAATTTAAAGAAGTATATTATTTCTAAAAGATATTCATAAAGCAGCAACAACCAGTACAGCAATCTAAAAAGTTTATCCACACAATTGTCGAAACTGCTTGTAAATGCAAGAACAAATTTAAAAAGAACTAATGTTGAAGTCCAGTTATTTAAAAAGCAACAACCAGCAGTTGAGCAACCGTTAGATTTTCCCAAAAATCTTATGAGAGGACTAGTAAGAATAAGAAAAACTCCCACATGGAAACCCTAGCTTTGACCCAAGTGTCTAATGCCTCTTTTCGATTGTCCAACCCAGATGACACGACCAGGGTTTTGCTTCAGAGAGACGAGAAGAAGAACCAGTCGGACTATATCAACGCTTCCTATGTGAAGGTGAGTAACAGAATATATCATCGCTTCCTATGTGAAGATGAGTAACAGAATATATCAACACTTCCTATGTGAAGGTGGGTGACAGGCTATATCAACACTTCCTATGTGAAGGTGGGTGACAGGCTATATCAACGCTTCTTATATGAAGGTGAATGACAGACTGTATCAACGCTTCCTATGTGAAGGTGAGTAACAGAATATATCAACGCTTCCTATGTGAAGGTGAGTGACAGACTATATCATCGCTTCCTATGTGAAGGTGAATGACAGACTATATCAACGCTTCCTATGTGGAAGTCAGTGACAGACTATATCAACGCTTCCTATGTGAAGGTGAATGACAGACTGTATCAACGCTTCTTATGTGAAGGTGAGTGATAGACTATATCAACGCTTTCTTTGTGAAGGTTTATGACAGAATATATGAACACCTCGTATGTTAAGGTGAGCGACAGACTGTATCAACGCTTCCTATGTGTAGGTGAGTGATAGACTTTATCAACGCTTTTTATGTGAAGATGAATGACTGACTATATCAACACTTTCGATTTGAAGGTGGGAGATTTTTAATTTCTATACATGAGGTTAGTTTGACTGGTTTGTAAATTTGCAGATATCGGCCTACCTCATGTCGGGTTTTAAAATTGAATGTTTCCCGACGAAATCGAAACTTGTACTTTTATGGGATTTTGCAGCAACACAAAAATGCTTATATCTTGAAAAGTATTTATTTGCGACGAATATTCATATTCGTGTTGAGCATATCAAATTGAATAAGAAATATTCAATTTTAAACTTAGAGTGGGGTTTGGCCGATATCTGCACTAATAGCTACTGGTGTATGGATGGCGGTAGTGTCTACTAGATCACTAGTGACAACCTTTAACTTTAAGATAATTATATTTTTACATTATTTATTTTTATCCGACACATTTCATTTTTTCGGTACAAATTGGCAGTCCGTAGTCCTGAGTTGTATCAGATACTAGATTGAAAGGTGATACAAGCATTGATATGGGACAAACTTAAGTTTTAGGTTATTCACATACTGTGGACATATATTGGATAATTAACAATGATATAGGACAAAGTACTAAGTCCCTACCTTTAAGCTTAATACAAATCCAATAGGTTACATCAAAATTGCAGAAAAAAATCCATAGTACATGGCCTTAAGTGATGCTAAATAGTATGATGTACTCGATACATGACACTGACACAATACAATAAAATATGTACAGTGGAGGACAGTAACAATTTTTAATCGACCAATGATTTCATACAACCTACTAGACCAAAGCGTGGTATTCGACTGTGGCGACTGTACAGTGGAGGACAGTAAGAATTTCTATTCGACCAATGATTTCATACGATGACTAGATCAAAGTGTTGATATTCGACTGTGGCGACTGTACAGTGGAGGACAGTAAGAATTTCTATTCGACCAATGATTTCATACAACTTACTAGACCAAAGCGTGGTATTCGACTGTGGCGACTGTACAGTGAGGGACAGTAAGAATTTCTATTCGACCAATGATTTCATACAACCTACTAGACCAAAGCGTTGATATTCGACTGTGGCGACTGTACAGTGGAGGACAGTAAGAATTTCTATTCGACCAATGATTCCATACAACCTACTAGACCAAAGCGTTGATATTCGACTGTGGCGACTGTACAGTGGAGGACAGTAAGAATTTCTATTCGACCAATGATTTCACACAACCTACTAGACCAAAGCGTTGATATTCGACTGTGGCGACTGTACAGTGGAGGACAGTAAGAATTTCTATTCGACGAAACTACAACTTACTAGACGAAAGCGTGGTATTCGACTGTGGCGACTGCCATGATTGCCAACAACAGCGATAGACTAATGAGGATAATTCTTTTATACAGAGGATGGTGAACATACAGTTATATTGTCTACAGTTACTTGTATTTTCACAATGTTGTTATATTCATTTTTCTTTTAAGCTTCAGCTGCTGAAATCAATGAATATTGTTAGACAAACAACAAAT
Organism: Elysia crispata; assembly: GCA_033675545.1. NCBI lineage: Eukaryota > Metazoa > Mollusca > Gastropoda > Plakobranchidae > Elysia > Elysia crispata. Next base: position 8,788 of record JAWDGP010000367.1, read on the forward strand.
TTCAAGTCAGTTTTCAATTCCCTGAATGATTTAATGCTAGTTATTATAAAGCCTGGCGCAGTCGCTTTCATGTCCATGTTAACAGATTATTCAATAAGACATAGAAATAAATACCTTAAATCTGAGTTGAAATCTTTATAACCTTTAATCAATCCCAACATGTAAAAAATCAAAAGAAATCAAAATATTTTAGATCAGAATCAGCTTGATTATATTTGAAATAGATAATGCTCCTTAGAAAATGGGGAAGTTTTGAATAATTATCAACGTTAATTAACCTAGAAGATATAGTTCTTATTGCTAGCATCTTCGATTGTCTATAATTGGTTTGGAATTGTTAATCCTTGAAATAATTGTCCTGCACGAGACAATAGTTGTTTCTTATTGGGATGTATCAAATGTGATGAATGCACGTCATGTATAAAACTAATTAAATAGGTATGCGCTAATGAGACCTACCCAAACCTTCTTTCTTCCAGGGTTACTACGCCAGTGAGCTGTTTATTGCCTCGCAAGGTATGTAACTCTCTCTCTCTCTCTCTCTCTCTCTCTCTCTCTCTCTCTCTCTCTCTCTCTCTCTCTCTTGGTGTGCATCTTAACGTGTTTCACCAACACACGAAGTAAAAAGACCAAGTTGAAATGATGCAGACTTAGAAACTGTATAGTTATCTTATTATTCATCAACACATAGTAAAACAACAAGGTTAAAAATCATACTGATGTAGATGACCTGCAATTATATCTTAAAAATATTTATCAAGACACAAAGTAAAAAGACAATGTTGAAATGATACGGATGTAAATACCGTAACAAAATTATATCTTATCAATATTTTTGAAAGCACAAAGTAATCAGACAAGGTAAAAATCTTACGAACGTAGATTCTGTATAGTTTTATCTGACCAGTAATAATTGGTCACTCTGCTCCATCTCATCACCGTGGAAAGCCCCCAGTGAGCGGACCTTGACTGACTTTGTGCGCATGATCTGGGAGCAAAGGGTGGACAAGGTTGTCATGCTGACCAAACTATTTGAGGAAGGAAAGGTCAGACGAAATATTTATAAAGTAATGTTTTTAAAAAAATAAAACAGTAGTAAGTGTTAAAAGATATAAAAAAATAATATAAACAGATAAATAAAGAGTTTGTCATAATTGTATAGGTAGATGAATAAGTACCTAGGTAGCTACATAAGTTGTTAGGTAAGAAAAGTGGCAGTTGCAACAGAAGAAGTAGTTATATTAGTAGTAGAAGCAGCAGCAGCAGTAATAGTAGTAACAGCAGCAGAAGCAATGGGAGCAGGTGTAGAAGTAGTTATATTAGTAGTAGAAGCAGTTGCAGTAGCAGCAGCATAGTAGTAACAGCAGCAGAAGCAATAGGAGCAGGTGTAGAAGTAAGAGGAGGAGGAGGAAGAGCAGTAGAATTAGGAGTAAGAGTAGAAGTAGTTGAAATAGTAGTAGTAGTAGTAGTAGTAGTAGTAGTAGTAGTAGTAGTAGTAGTAGTAGTAGTAGTAGTAGTAAGTGATAGTAGCAGTAACAGTAGTAGCTTGCAGCAGCAGCAGCAGCAGCAGTAGCAGTAGCAGTAGCAGTAGTAGTAGTAGTAGTAGTAGTAGTGGTAGTAGTAGTAGTAGTAGTAGTAGCAGTAGCAGTAGTAGCAGCAGCAGCAGCAACAATAGCAGTAACAGCAGTAGTAGCATTAGCAGTAGCAGTAGTAGTAGTAGTAGTAGTAGTAGTAGTAGTAGTAGTATAGTAGTAGTAGCAGTAGTAGCAGTAGTAGCAGTAGTAGTAGTAGTAGTAGTAGTAGTAGTAGTAGTAGTAGTGGTAGTTATAAGGGCAGCGGTAGTGATAGTAGCAGTAGCAGTAGTAGTAATAGTAGTAGTAGTAATAGTAGTAGCAGTAGTAGCAGTAGTAGCAGTAGTAGTAGTAGTAGTAGTAGTAGTAGTAGTAGTAGTAGTAGTAGTAGTGCAAGTAGTAGTAGTAGTAGTAGTAGTAG
>JAWDGP010000368.1:0-64115 GCA_033675545.1 Elysia crispata
TCTGAACAATGGGTCCGAACCAACTTCTTTTGCGTAGCTTAGGCCTAGTGTGTAAACCCTAATGCAACCATCTTTCACCTTCTAGCCTTCTTCCTAATTGTTTTTAGTGCTAACCCGTTAACACAGGGCTTTTTTCCTTCTAACTTTCTTGATATTTATCTGTCTTAGGGTACAAACTCTAGATAATAGTAATTAATCTCTTTTTGTCTCTGTTCAAACCATCAGGTCATTTTATTAGTTTCCATCGATTCGACTGCATTTTCTGTCTTTCATAACTTGCCTTATGAGAATGGAAAAATCTCCATTTAACATGGTGGAACGATTTTCTGATACAGTTTGCTCAGTCATTAGGTTTGGATGCCCATTGATTTTCTGTTACACCTGCCTCTGTTAGTGCAACTCGCTCGTCTGGTAACCCTATTGAGTATCAATTTGATATGTTTGAAGACCTGCTTAAAAGCTGATATGATATTTTTGTTTACCTAACAATCTGCTTTTATGCTTTTCCTTATTCAAGAGGCTGCAACATTAATGCGAAAAATCTATTGATTGCGCTTGTTGATGATGTTTATCTTTGGCGGGAAAACGAGAATGCTTTAGTTCAATTCTACCTTAAGATTTTCACATACTTAAAAGTAAATGGATGTAACAGATCATAAATCTCAATTGATTACACAAAACCACAATAATTGTTATAAGTTTTATTAACAAACCGATGCATAACAGTATACAACTAACTTATTTATAAGCTATAACAATGAAAAAAAGAAAAAAGAAAACTATTAACACCCAAAACTATTTAAATAAAAAAATTAAAACTGGTCAAATTAAGCCATTTTTAAAGATTTATATTTATTTTTCTCCTTAACTAACAAATAAAAAATAATAGCGATACTAGTTCTTTTTTAAGCACGATATTAAAACACATAGGAAGAAAACATTAAAATTTCTGCAACTAAGTTAGGACTTGATGGACTTTTGGCCTTCTATAATGTACGTTTGTGTTAGTGCTCTCAGTTTTCATGCACTGAATATTTAGATTCACTGAAGTGGAGCAGATTTTCATTTAAAATGATCAGATTATATTGAATAATTATAACAACACCGAGTGACTTGCAAGATTTAGTATTTGGTAAGTTCTGAATTGGACGATACATCTTTCGGTCCTATGTAATTCTCTTTCTTTCCGTCTGTCCAAAAGTCAACTGTGTTCAGTATTCCTTGGAGTGGCGCAACCATCAAAATAATTATGTTTTATCAGTGTACACTTCTAACGGTGCAACAATACAGAACGAAAATAGTGGTGTCCGTTGTTATTTATAAATCTTTCTATTCTGCATATTTTTGAATCATCGCTTGTAAAAGAAAATCAAGGAGCTAAATCGTGAACCATTCGCCCCAAGTCCTTACACTACCCTCTCTGTAAAGTAACTGTGAAGAGTGAGTCCAACTGTAGCAGCTTAGAGAGCGGTCTCCACAAATATTTTTTGTAATTAAAAATGCTTTTTATCGCCAAATTGAAGAAGAGCCAGAAAAGGACAAAAGTAGAGAACTGATAGATGCAGTTTAATGGGGTGGTAATACAACCAATCCAAACGTGTTTATGAACATACACTTTTGTGAGAAAGAGAGGAGGAGAAGGCATTGCAAAAGTACGAAGATAAAGCCTATAATACATTTTGTAAAACTAGATTACTATAGTATCGATTTTTTTAAAGTAGGAAGACTGTACAATCAGTATAATACATTGCCTTATCTTAATAGGTACTAAGCTAAACCCCAAAAATCAACAATCTTATTTTTTCATTGTTACACTAATACTTTAAGTATAGAAGCTTGAATGAAACCAAAAGTGTATTTCAGGGATTACAAAATTTAAATTTTTCAAGACTCTTTGTATTGTTGGGTTTGAAGAACATATAATCGAAGCGGCAACTGAAATCTTCAATAGACATAAAAGTTAATTATTCCAAAGACCTTCAAAATTGTACAAAAAAGTAAACTTCATGAGGCCAAGAAAAAAAGAAAGCGAGCGTAACCCTGATAAACTTGAAGAAGATTAAAATTTATACCCTGATCCAAGAAAACTACAAAATGCGCGCAGTCAATATCCAAAATATTTCAAAAGACAACTCATACCTAAACCAAAAAAAAAAAACTGTAAGGAAGATAGACACCACATATTACATACAGTAATAATAATAATGATAATAATAATAATAATAATAATAATAATAATAATAATAATAATAATAATAATAATAATAATAATAATAATAATAATAATAATAATAATAATAATAGTAACAATAATAATAATAATAATAATAATAATAATAATAAAAATAATAATAATAAAAATAATAATAATAATAATAATAATAATAATAGTAACAACAATAATAGTAACAACAATAATAATAATAATAATAATAATAATAATAATAATAATAATAATAATAATAATAATAATAATAATAATAATAATAATAATAATAATAATAATAACATTAACAAAAGCATTAACAACAACAACAAAGTGTTTAATAAACGATACGCTCATAGAGAAAAATCAAGAAAATATGAAATCAATCCTTGTTTTAAAAATCAGGTTGAAGCAGTAATTCGTTGAGAAAAAAATTTTGGTCCAACAATATGTTCTTTGATGCTAATTAATAGTTTTTGACAATTAATAGGCCTGTATTTTTTAAAGAATTTTTTTTTTATACTTCAAATTTCTCTCAATAGACAATGACTTTATTATGATTGTTTTTATTGTTAAAACATTATTTCTTTCCTTCTCTCAAAGAAAGAAAAAAAGTAAAATAGAACTCCCTATTTCTTGAAATATGTTAAATTGTTTTTCGCAGACTTTTTCAAGATAATATTTAACATTCAAGATGGCCTCTCTGCAATTTCAGAAATTCATATAGGCAATTTATTAGTTCCTGTCTTTGAGGATCCAGATAGAATCTTGAGAGAGAGTGGAAACTTGGTTGTCTCGAGATCAGTTCTATAATCGTATTGCAAATAAAACTGATTCAAAGAAACGCATCGACTTCCATTTCATGAGTTTGCTCAGGCTGAATTAAAAAAAAGTTTGTGATGACATTATTGAGTTAATATTAAATGAGTTAGACGCGTCTACCTTTACATTCCTAGAAATCCAGTTTCTTTTTTATTGTATTTGACTATTGAGTATTTTATTACATCAAGGTTATTCATTCAAAATCAATTAAACTGCTTGTTCTTCTCCTAGTTGATGAAAAGTGGACTACTTGAAATTCTACAAAGTAGCACAAGAGCTATACAATTACTTGAGATCAACCAAAAAAAAGACAATGAAATAGTAGAATCAAATTGTTTTGTTAAACCGTGACAAAATTACGAAAAGATTTTAAAAAGTTAGTTTTAATCCTTATTAGAAAGTACATTCGGTAAAAAGTGACACTTCTCTGGGCTTTAATGAAAAATAAATGGCTCTTCCACATTGAGCTATTCTCCTACCCACGACAAGTCATTTTCTTTTACACCTTGGTTTGTATAATTATTAAAGGAGAGCCACTGTCCCTTAGACCCTACATGATGTGACCTTACTTTAAAAATCACTGTCTCGTACTCGGGTCTTTTATAATCACTATTAACAAAAAATTATTTTACCTTTACAGCTTGAATCGTGTCAATGTTAACAAAAAGCAAGTCAATCTCCTCATCATCCAAAATAGGGTCACTATTACACAGTCATTTTTCGCTCAAAAACATTTTGAAACCAAATGCTATGAAAAGCATTGTGGTCACATACATTTAAAAAGACCGATAAAAGCATTTACTCACTATCATGCGTACTTTTAGACTTGTCACTACAAACAATAAATTACTTTGTCCCACACTTTGAAGTCATATGCTTTTGAATGAAATAAACAACAAAAGAACATTATTACACTCGGAAAAAGTACCCTAAATGCCTTCGTTTTCGTAAAACAACATCGAAACTCTTTTTCGTTTACGTAGGTGAAAGGCATGCAAATAATTATGCTTTATAACTTATCGCTATCATCACGAAGCTACTCCGACCTCACATGCTTATCTTTCCTCGATACATTTTTCGTTCAACATAATAGGACCCGTAAGAACTTAAGGGAAAAAAGAAAAAAAGGCTGGGTTCTATTATTTCCGGAACCACATTATAATACATAAGACAAGAATTTACCAATGAAAGTGAACTTTATATTTTTTTTTTTCAATTTGGAAAGGTTTATTTCTCGAAGAAACCTCTTGTCTTCCTATGATTCATTAATTGTTTGGGTAAGATTAAATTTACATACAGAGAAGTTCGAAAGTATAAGACAAATAAAAACTTTACTTGTGAAGGAAGTATGATATAGATATTAACCAGGAAACTTAAAACGGGCATGTTTCTAAAGCTCGAAAGTTAAGATATAACTTCCTTGTATTTTAGTTTTCTGCCATTGAAGTCACTTTGTACTAAATGTATCTTGAAATAAGGATTGAGACAAACGCCCTCAAATTTTCGTAATTTTGTTACCATTTAACAAAACAATTTGAATGTAGTAGTTCATTGTCCTTTGTTTTTGTTGATCTCAATCAACTGTAAAGCTCTTGTTCACCTTTCTTAAATAAACACATAAATGTGTGATAAACATTGATTTCTTTACAAAGACCTTTCATATTTGTCACAAAAAGTTCATTTCTTTAATTTTAGCTTTCTTTAAAAACAAACTAACATCCTGGAATTAAAATGGTGTATCCTTTACAAGTGAAAACACCCATAGCATGAACTGATACTTGACACATGTTTCTGATTTAGAAAACTCAAAGCTTTACATACAAAAACGTATCTAAAATTTGAAAAAAAATGCTCAAAGCTATCTCTATCTCCGTAAACTAGTCCGTCCTCTGTTTTGGCCATTCTCCCACATTTGTGAATTTAGTGAAGCACCCAAAATTTTTTTTTTTTTATAAAATTCATCTTAATCAGTTAATCCTGATTTTTCCAATCAAAACAAAATCTTGATGAAAATAGTCTCACTTTTCTCTTTACACATTATCTCTAATTCTCAAACATGTTCAATTACAATTCAATTATATTCTGATCTACAAATAAATAGTATAGGATTCGTAAACCATTCAGATTTAACAACTGTTTGATGGAAGATGAAAGATTTTACTGCTTTCCAGAATTGAATAACATATATTGAAAACTTTTGTTCTCGTTGAGATTCATTAAAAATTTAAAATCTAAACCCCACATATATTTCTTCCCTTCTACACCATCCCGCTAAAAGCTTGCGTACTTTTGTTATTTCTGCCGAGGTCGAATGACTGCCTGTGCTGGAGTAGCAGTGCGCTCACATACAAATTTTCTTTCCATTTGGCAAGAAAAAAGATACAATATTTCTTCATCGCGCTCCATATGGCCGCATACCGAGATGAGTCTTAAACGTTCTTCTATTGTGTCGCGCATAAAATTATTAGGATACTTCTGTGGACAATAAAATGAAAAAAATAATGATTTATTCAAGAATTGTTTCCACAGTCGACATGCTTATGTAAACGATCCTTGGCTTTTCTCGTACCATATTTTTATAAACAAAATATACTACTGTAGATGTTTAACTTCAAATCAAAACCATTTTCAAACACTATGAATTACAAGTTTCAGATTCTATGGTCTCCACTCAAAGAGAAATAGATATGAAAAGTAGACGACAGTGCGTCCTTAATCATCACTCGCATTTATGTCCCGTGAATGGTTTGCTAAGAGAAGTGTCTAATGTGTCAGCAAAGGCAGGAGGTCGCTACACGGTCTTCCGATCCCCCGTCCCCCCTTTTTTTTTCTCTCACCCCTGCAAGCGAGGCGGATAGAGGTTGAGTCGACCTGTGCGAGAGCTTTAATGCTGAGGCTGCAATCATGACGAGATGATCCAGCTTTATGTGAGAATGCCTAGAGGAAAATTTGGTTCAAGTGAAGCAGAAAAACGTTCCTTTCTTGCCTCAATGGGAGCTAAGTCAGCGTTTTCGATGCTGCTGACAAGGCATGGGGAAGATCCAATGAGCTTGTGGCGTCGAAGAAAATTGGCACCCAAGAGAGAGCGTTTAACATTAGCGGCTATGAGGTGAGCTGCATAAATCGTCTTGATGAAGCATAAAGGGACGTTTCGTGATCTATATGTTGAAATTCGGATACCAATTAATACCTGGAATAGTGGACCTGTTTAGCCGGAACGCTTCTCAAACTATATGTTGTCGGAATAACTGAGCCTTGAGCTCCAGAATAAACAAGAAAACGGTGGCCTCTGATGTTATCTATGATGAAACATTGTTGATCATGCGGGACAGCAGATGCAGATTGGCTTAACCTAGAATGTCCTTGCTTCCTTTACTTTTGGAATTTGCCACAGATCGGAAGGCAGGTATTTGCGTTTTTCCAGACGTTGCTATGGTACTTGCAGATAGCTCCCACTTGCTGGCCTACATCACTACAGTGCGCCGTGTGGTCCGAGGTCAAGGTACGGCCTGGGGGGTTTCTATTATTTTCTCTGGCAAGGAACAGTATGTCGGCTTCTTGGGAGAGAATTCACTAGTAAGGCCAAGGGAGTACGAGCATGTTCTGTCTGTTGTCAGAGAAAAAGTTCTTTGCAGAAGGAGACACAGCCTGTGGTCATCTAACAGGAAGAGCATGTTGTTCATAAGCTCTGAAGCCCATGATCGTTTGTAACGCGAAAGCTCACTCTTTAACTATAAGACCATAGGCTGAAAGCAAAAATGTTTTAATTGATTTGTTTTTATCGCATGCAGATGATGCTGATGAAATCGGCATAACCTTTATATCAGTCTTTATGTGCTGATACCGCAATATGGTAGTATTTTGGGTTTCTTGGGTAATGTTTTGAAGCGCAAATTGCGCCTCAGAATGTGCAAACCATGCTGCTGCGCCAAAAGATGTGATGCTTCTATTGTGTCAAAGTGTTGTTAAGTTAAAACTAAAACGATGTACGTCCAGCTTAGTACTTAAAAAAACTGTTTTGCTCTGGCAGATAAGTATTAATCTTACCACTGGTATTCGTTCATTCCACATTATTTTTCCCAGAGTGCGAGTATCACTTGCTCCAATCCAATATGCCTCGTTTCCGAGAAGACCTGGGAAAAATAAATCGCACACAAAATGATGCAAATTATGAAGGCTGCTAGCCAAGCGGCTATGATAATTGAAGTTAAAAATGTTGCTCCAGGCTAGAAACCTTTATATCAAACATAAAAGGAAAACAACTCCTAATTCAGTGTGCAGTGTGCTTGGTGCTTAATGCTTTGAGCTTGATAATTTATTTTTCCATTCAAACAAAATAAAATCATGAAAATAGTTGTCTGTGATGGAAGTAAAGAGAAAGTATCTAATATGCGTTTTGCTTGTTTTTGCTTTTTTCTAGTTTGATGGATGTGCCTATAATATTCAAACCCTTCTTCAAATTTCTGTACACTTTGCAAAATTCAAATTCATATAATGGTAAGTGAAGTTATACGGAAAGGAGCAGAAGGAAGCGTAGGGCCTGCAAATCTCAGTGAGATATGCCTGCTTTTGAAAGTATTCATGAAAGATACCATCATAATCTGCTGAAATGGAGACTAAATTGTTAAATTCTCATAACGTCTTATTGATGTTTTATTTCTCTGATGCAGTGTAGGATTCAAAACAAATATGTCCCAGTAAGGAAGATATGGCAGAAATACTGGTAGTAGCCAATCAGTGGAAACAGTTTCTCAAAAAACGGTTAAAAATTGGAAAATAATGCAACCCTTTAAAAAAATAAGAAAGGTTGAGAAATTACAGATATTGAAGCCGTCAACAAAAGTGTAAATAAAAAAAGAATGTGCTTCCAGTCCAAATTGATACCAAGGCTTCTGTGGCCACTACTTCTATATGACATCTGCTGATGCAAAGCAATGTCAAAAGAGGCAAATACCAAGATCACAAAGAAAATGGTAAGGGTTCCTTTCGGCTTTACAGGTGAAGAAATGCACGTTTCAGAGCAAAGTTAAAGCGCCTATTGTATTTCTCTTTTAAAGATATAAATACAGCTAGCTCAGAGGGCGGACAATATTCCAGTATTTACATGATCCGATGCCCAAATATCGCCCAATCAATGATTAAAAGTCTGAAGAAGGAGGAAGGATGCATCAGCTGCAGAAATTATAAAAGAAAAGGTTTAAAAAAATTAGTTATTGATTCAAATCAGACTGCAAAGAGTTAGGGTAACCTGTCGTAAAGTGGAAGTGAATGACAGAGATAATAAAAAAAAGAATTATGATTATTATTTAGATGCAGCATAATGAGGAATATAATAGAGTTCAGAGGTCAGATCGGCAATCTCAGTATTGGCAATGGACAATGATAATTATTCCCCGAAATCACCTTAAACAACAAAAGGCGTTTTTCAGGCACCAACTTCAAACAATAGTTTTCTCATCTGATCAGTGCACGAACTGCTACTATCCAAAGCTCATCATGCCTACTGGGTAAGGGGAGAAATCCTTACTTGCTCACTTTACAAACTAAGACTAAGGAGCACATTCTGAGTTGTTACCAGATAGCTCTCTCGCATGGACGATCCACCTCGAGGTACAACAGAGAACTCCAGGAAAGTGCAGCAATCATCTACACAGTAAGTTCATATATCAGTCTATGTGAGGCAAATCCATTGACATTAACCAAAAAAGAAGTCATGAAGTCATGGACCCCAAACCTAATTAAAAAACACAAACCAATTTAAACATTATTTTTTGTTTTGTTGATTGTGCCGGAACAAAACAACCATCTCGATCCAATCAGGAAAATGAAAATAAAACCAAATATGAAGCATGACTGTGATCCTTTAAGCTTCCTCACATCAGATTATAATAATTGCAGTAACCGTTGTGAATGAAAACAGAATGGAAAAGGCTAAAAAATTCGACGTTGGAGAAATAACTATACTTAATTAAAGAGTTAGATTTAGGCTTCAAGTCAAGATAATGCCTGATAGCTTGTGATCGACCGGGCATGCTTTCCTTTTATCGCAGTATAGATCAAAGACTCCAAAAAAATAAATACTACAAAAAAGTTCTTGATGCATTAAGCGCAGGAGAAAATGTGGTTACTTTATAAAGACAAAAGTGTCTCTTATGATTGAAAGCTCAGATATGATGAGGTATCGTAGAGGGATGTAAACTAGTTAATATTAGAGCGGAAAACAAAGTAGAGACCTACAAATCTCAAAGTAAATCCTAAATGATAGAATTGAAAAAAATAAAAATTTTCAGACACAAAATAAATGACGATTAACGCTTGGGGGTGTGCAGTAGCTATAATGTGCGCACACCCAGTTCCGAGGATAGAAAGATAAAAAGACATGTGTTTTGAACGAAAAACCCTCACAAAAGTCACTTTAATACTCGCATATTCTCTTCAGAAATATTAAGGATGTGTGTCAACTAGCACTATGGCTCCTTCTTTTAAGCACGAAACCTTGTCATTGTCATAAAAATGCAGTTTTTGATATATTGCTTTGAAAAATAAAACAACAAAATCATAGGTCAAGTATGTATTGTGAACAATTGAATACTAATTAAAGAATGAAGTATTTTTCTTTAAGTCATTGTTTATACGGTACAAAAAAATTGGTAAATATTTACACATTTATAGAATAAAATAAAAGCAAGCCGACATTGAGGAAAAAAAAAACAGCTCGCAAGAGAAAAAGCTTGTAAATATATGTAAATACAATATAACATAAACACAGCAATTCTAAAGTAAAAAAGCCGCTAAATGTTTTTCTTGTCGATTCACATGAAAATATAAAAATAAAAAGGATTGAACTTTCGAAAACCGTGCAATCCTACCACGTGTTTAATTCATTCAGGATTTGCACTTTTAGCCAATTAAACTCAATCAGAAATTTTTTCTCAAAACTATATTTTCCACTTCCTCTCTCTCTCTCTCTCTCTCTCTCTCTCTCTCTCTCTCTCTCTCTCTCTCTCTCTCTCTCTCTCTCTCTCTCTCTCTCTCTCTCTCTCTCTCTTTTTTCCTCTATCCATCAATATATCTATCAATCTTTATCTCAATATCCCTCTCTTTCTCTCTATATTAATCTCTCTTTTCATTCTCTCTTATACCTCATCCAAGATTTTTTTAAGATGTATTTGTTATTCTCTCCTTTTTTATGACTTCCCAATTTTTTTTTCTAGATTAATATTTGGGTACGTTAATATCAAATGATGGAGGCAACAACACTAAAATTGAACCAAGAATAGGGAAAGCAAAAAAGAGTTTCAAAGAAAGAAATATTAACAAATAAACACATTAAAATCTACACAGAAAGAGCTCTGGAATGCTATACTAAACCCATTACGATGTATGGATGCGACACCTGGATAATTTCAAAACAGGTACAAAATAAATTGGAGGCAATTGAAATGTGGTTCCTTCGGAGAATGCCATGAACCTCATGGACTACAAAGAAATCAAACGAAACAAACGTATGGAGGCTGGTAAAGAATTTATATTTATTTGTGGCAGTAGCAGTAGGCCTTTAGAACAAATCTGTAGTATATTAATTATGAGCTTGTGGGTGGAGCCACGTGCGCTTCGAGCTTGTTAGTATACTTAGTTTAATGGCGGGAAACTAGTCTCCGCCCCTTTAGCGGTTTATTCTTATTTCTTTAACTATTCGGAAGATACTTTGTTCTGTTATTTCTGTCCAGCTGGCCAGAGAAGATTTTCTTCGGTCGGCTTGGATGTACTTTGATCGGGGGATGCTGGAATCGTACGTAGATGTAACGATGGCTTCCGTAGATTATGATCTCGGTCGAGTGATGTTTTAGTTGGGGAAACGGGTTTGTTCCGTTCGACGGAGTAGATTTTCCTCGGTTGGCATTGACCCTTGTTCTGGGGACGAACTGGGAAACCAGGGAAGTCTTTGACGGGGGACTTTGCCGACTGAGCTTCTACTATAAATTGTAGAGCTCGGATAGACTCGTTGTCAGTATCTTTTTGGAGTATCTGGAGGCCACGTTGGATAGTAGTATTGTTTAAAATTAGAGTGAGAAGTTATTGTGACCATTCCTAGTGGATATTATTGAACTATTGTGAAAGCTACTTGTGTTGGATTATCATTTGTTTTAATTCTACGTGATTATCACCGTGACTCGGGCGTTGGCTGACTATTGGGCATTTTTATTAGGTATTTAGACTATTAAGCATTTTGACTATATGGCATTTTCATTAGCCTTTTGTTAGTTCTTAGTATCTTCTCTTCTGACCATTTTGTTAGCACCTTCTACTTAGTATTCTGGCCATTTTGTTTTAGTATCTGATTTTAGTTTTATGTACTTTCTCTCGAGTATCTGCTTGGCGCTTATCATTCTGACCATTTGTTAGTACCCTTTATTGCCTAATTGCTTTTGGATCGTCTTTGTATTTTTTATTTTATTCTTTGAGAATTGCTTCCATTCATTAATAATTGAGTATTCGTGGAATAAACATATTATAGGTGATAACTTTAGCTTCTTCTCTTTTGTGTTCTTTCTTTTCTGGAGTGTAGCTATTCTGTTCTTGTCAAGTCTCGACACCCACTCATATTAGTTAGGGAACAGTGGCCTTAGTACTCCACTGATACTCAAGGACCCAAGAGTGTGAACTCTTTAGTATTGCACGGCTGCTAATGATAGGCACGCTACCATAACCAATTAGGGCCTGCAATTACTTAGAGTAGGAAGAAGCACTGAGCTTCTATAGATAACTAGACTAGTGGGTCCTATTACAGCAGTTACTAAGTGAGTTTAGGAATTCACCCAGCTAGGTCTAGTTACACAAAGTTACGAGAAGCTGACACAACAAGATCACTCATAAATAGAATATGTAAACACCAAGCAACCTTTTCTGGTCAGGTGATGAGAAGAGAGAAACTAGAACATCTTGAGACTTGTTTGACTTTTTAAGTTTGTAAGAAATTTACTAATGATTATTTTATCACAAGAACAGAGCTTTACACACACACTACAGAAGTAAAACGATTTAGCTATTCATGTAGATTGGTGTGTATCTATGTATTTCTTGACGTTTATGCCAGAGCAGATTTAAACCCGACAGGTAACTGCATATTTTTTCACTATCATACCAGTTTGCTATCTTGTATCACATGAAAAAATTATGCAGATAAATGCGAAAAGTAAAAAAAACCGGAATCATCGAAGGAAAACGCAGCTGGCGAGAACAGCGTAAAAAAATGTTGGATGGATGAACAAAGTGGCTCAGAGTAGATAGAGTGACAGAAGCACTGAAAGCGACGAGGGATGGACATACGTGGAGAATTATGATTGCTTACGCTAAACACAGCTCTTTATTGATTTCTTTTTAGTCTGTCTTATTTTTTTCTCTTTCTCTCTTCGAATCTCTGAGACAAGCTGCAAATTATCAACCTTAGCTCATGACTTCTCATATAGAATAATAATCCTTGATTCTCTTGCCACCCCCCTTTCAATTCTAAGCTTACATTCTCTTTACTTCTCTCTATCTCACCCTTTTCTCGTGTTTTATTGAAGCCTCATCTCTATTCATTTTGTCTTGCATTTTTTTTTACTTTTCGCATTTATCTGCATAATTTTTTTCATGTGATACAAGATAGCAAACTGGTACGATAGTGAAAAAATATGCAGTTACCTGTCGGGTTTAAATCTGCTCTGGCATAAACGTCAAGAAATACATAGATACACACCAATCTACATGAATAGCTAAATCGTTTTACTTCTGTAGTGTGTGTGTAAAGCTCTGTTCTTGTGATAAAATAATCATTAGTAAATTTCTTACAAACTTAAAAAGTCAAACATTTTACAAATTTTGCATCCTTAATAATGTTAAGAGCAATTTATAGACATTTTATTTGGATTCGCGTGTTTATCTTCTTATAAAAACAACAATTAAATATACCTTTCAGAAATTTGTACTTTTGAGAATTGAGAACCACTACCAGGTCTCCACCTAGCCTTTGGCATATTTTTCTTGCTTCCCTCCAAGTGTATCTATATTCGAAAGCCTTAACACATGTTCGTGAAATCTTTGATTTAGTCCACGTGTCAGGGCATGTAGCTAGACCGAAAAGATGGAAATAAATGGTATTTACATTAGGAACAAAGATTTATAAATAAAAAAGTAGTTTTGCTTGAAAATGGAATTAGAACGTTAGGAAAGGTGCTGAAAAAAGTTGTATAGAAATCTTCAGTCTCTTATTAGACGACAAAAGCAAGAAGATTCAAAGGAGAATATAAGCGTTGAAAAGAAAAAATGGTAACAATACGAATACAGAAGGGTGCGGTCGAATGTGGAGGAAAAAAAGGATGGTAGAATATTAGAGGAGAATGAGTAGGAAAGAAAATTTGTGTTGGATTTGAAAACTTCAAGAGTTATCCATTATTGTTTAGCTGCCTAACGTTACTTATTTATTAAATAAAAACTGAACAAAGGGGTTTGTTATCTTACCTCTGCAACTATTAGTATCACTGAAACTACCGGTTTTTTTACAATGACATTCATAACTGCCAGCAGTATTGACACATTTTCTGAAATGATCACAGGAACTGCGAGGTTTGTGTCTGCATTCATTAATATCTGAAATCAGCAAGCAGAGGAAACATTCTTTATAACTTAGTTTTTTAATAAACATATGTTATTTTTTTACGAAGTGGGGCATTGTACAGTTGACTGCCGGTGGTATTTTTTTTTCTATTCAATTACAAACTATGATACATGTTTATTGAATTTCCTTTAGACACTGATCGAGGAGTAAAATCATCAGTGATCTTGTTGAAAGTAGTTGTTTAAAATTCATAAAATGAGCGCAATAAAGATAAAGTCGTTATCTTACTTTGGTTCCTTTCAACAAGAGCTTTGTTCAGGTATATCCTCGACAACTATTTTGTTAAAAACAAACTATTTTAAGAAATTTATTAAACTATTTCTCAAATTGTTCCTTAAATTGGTTCAAGCGATATATCAATTAAAGGTCACAGAACATAAGACAGCAAATGTAATGGTAAAGTACCTTTACAATCGTGTTTTAAGACGGATCCAACATCAAATTCATATCCAGGATTGCATTTACATATCCGATACAAACATACGGGGTAGCAATTTTTAGGTGTAGGAATCGGAAAACAACGGCCAAGGTCTGGGCGGAAAATGTTTAGAATTTTCATTTCAAGATATTATTGTCAAGCTGTGACACGGAATATTAAAAAAAAATAGCTACTTCATTCTTTGAAAAAAAATCCAGGTACTAAGTGTACGTTAACTGATTATATTGCAGTGGTGTTACTTGCATAAATACTTTGGTATTGTATGAATTTCCTCGTTTTTAAATAAAAAATGGTATTAGGTTCTACATTACAGTACAGAAAGTTAAGGAAAAAAGTTTATCCTTTGTCATTGTGGTAACTGGTAATTCATTTAATTTGGATTTTTGTTGTTAACAAAATTCCAGTAAGATTTTTTTCAAACTCTCCACTTTTCAACTCTTGTCCCATAACATATAAAGATGTTCCTTACTTAATACCGTTCACACATTGAATTCTTTTTTCACTCCTAGAAAAACTGAACAAGTGAATAATGCTTATATAAAAGTTATTGGAAATCAGGGCTAAGATTTCTTTTAAATCTATTGACAAAGTTTAAACCCAAAACAACCTAAAATATTTACTAAAACCATTGTTGACAGATGATATAAAAAACTGAACTGCGGTGCTTATATATTCTAACCCAGATCTGTAGTATTCAAGCTCAGCGCTCTTGATAAAACAGTTTTAGTAAATAAGATCGGAAAAATGTGGGTTCTATATTGCAATGGACTCTCACAAGGCGGCTAAATAGTTTGGCATTACTATGACAGTTAATTGGGGGATTCAATTTTCAAATACCTTGTCAAACAAACCCTTAAAAGATAATGAACGTGGTCTAACTCAAAATATTTACTTCAAAAAAGATGATTTTTCATTGAAGGTACCCATTTTTCAACGAAATCTAAACCGGGCCTTTGTAAAATATAAAGTTGGAAAAATCTAACGCATAACAAATGTCTTTTGTCCCTCACTAAAGCGTCTGAATCAATGCAGTAATAAGAATAAAATGTTTAAAAAATCTCTAAAGACAAAAAATCTGTCGAGTATAGTGAGAGGACTATGTTATATCTCTCAAACTTTCCAATGGTAGAATTGTGTAATCGAACTGCTCTAGAGTTCTAAAAATTTTTTTAGAAATCAAAATTTCTTGAGTTCTAATGCTTACTTTAGGGGGAAAAAAGCTTCTAAGTTTAAATGTCTGTTTAAAGAGAAAAAAAATTGAGAAAAAGAATTAATTATTACAAATTCATGTAGCATCATTATACAAAATGTAATCCCGCTGCAATAACTTCAACCAATTGATTTCCATAAGTTTTACGTGTATTTTGGTTTCTACGTTTCAACTAAACATTACCCAAACACTCCTGAGGGTTAGCGCCTCGGCAAGCACATCCACGGACACGCTCCTTTACTACACACGTGGAATTACCCCCACAGGATCTACATCCTTCCATCTCTGGATACAATAATGATAAAGAGACATAGAGTAAAAAAATTGTTTTTAAATTGAGAGACAGAGTGAACGAGGGAGATTCATAGATTGAGAGAGAGAGGGAGAGAGAGAGAGAGAGAGAGAGAGAGAGAGAGAGAGAGAGAGAGAGAGAGAGAGAGAGAGAGAGAGAGAGAGAGACTGTTAGCAGCTGGGGCCAAGACAAATGTGAATAGTTCTTTACAGAACATCAGTTTACCGATCTGTGGTTGTTTTTCATACTTGTTTAGGGAACGGCATAGGCATGCACATATAAATAAGGGAGGAAATGATGCGGTAATTTACGAAAGCATTTCATGCAACCAAAGTCAACCAAAAGGCTATATAGGTTATGAGAGACTTGCAGTACTTCTAGCATAGGACTCAAGAAAAAAAAAGCGTACACTCACATAATGTAAATATATATATATATATATATATATATATATATATATATATATATATATAGGTTTTGCAAAACAAATATATGCAAAACCAAACCTCTTTGCTCTGCAAGATTAAGATCTGTGGAGGAGGCTATGGTATGTTTTGCTCTAAACATGTTAATTTCTATCATGAAATCACTCGACCATATGTCAGTTGTAACGGCCATGCCTTTATTAAACCAAAACAAAAGAACTCAACAGATTCTGACACATTCTCGCTGCAGTTCAGAGAAAGCTTTTTTTTTTCTTTTCACAACCAAAAGGTTACGAAAAATAAAATCATCGCGATAATGACAACGAAAATAAAGCTTGCAAGCGAAGGCTAACGAAAGTCATACTATTCCTTCCATTTTCACAATGTAATCAGATGTATTGAGAATTGGATTGAGAAATCAGCGGTTATCTTAAAGCTGTTTTCATATCTCAAATTGCATGAAATTATAAAATACTATGCAAAAGCTAAGTAAAAAATCTATAATCCTCGACAATGAAGCTTTCAACATCAAGGTTAAGCTGAACTCACCTGCACATGAAAAATCATCAACACGATAAAATCCAGACGACAAACACGGGCATTCGTAACCACCGACTGTGTTTAAGCATCTGGTGTTGGCCCCACATTTATGAGCACGTAACCCGTATTTATACAAACACTCCTCGATGTCTGCCAAGAAAGGCAAGGCGTTTGTATGCGATAAACCAATGATTTCTCTTTTTACCGACTTACTTCATTTTCTAAACAATTTATTTTCGTTTCTTTTTAAATCTCGAAACTATACAAACAGAAATACATTTTAAATGTGTACAATTTAACAATCCTTGCGATGAGCATTCTTTCACGTTATACAGTTCCCTCGATACTTGTTCAAATGTAACGATTTTATAACTCTATAAAAATTATAATTACTGTTTCGAGCTCACTAATCCATATGACCAGTACTCTAACGTGTCGATTCTGTAACATAATTTTGTACCCAACCCTAATGGTATAATGTAATTATTTAGCATAAAAAATAAAAAGAAATTTGGTTTAAGTGTTAGCCGAAATGCAAATTTTTCAGTATTGAGTTGTCTCAAGACGTCAAGACTGATCCACTTGGCTGCAACTCTGTGGCAATTCTGATCATTGTTATTACTTACAAATAGAATATAGATGATACACATTCTTCCTATGGAATTTGCTAACATTTTTTTACCGCCTTTACTGAAATCTTCTCTGCTTACTTTATCTTACAATAACTATCTTATTATCTTCAAGTTACCTATCCATCTGCATCTTTGATTTGTCCGAAAATTCAAAACAACAGTTGGAATCAGCTTAATCTTTAGATGATCTCCTAAGAGGTCATGATACAGACGTAAAAAAGCATAATGCAGTATAAATAGATTATTTAAAACTGATGGTAAACAAGGGGGAAAAAACATATCAATCTTTTATTAAGAAAACATGAATTTACCTGTACAATGTATTATGTTAGTGGTTTTATGATTATACACATATCCTGATGACACGCACGGGCAAAAATAACTGCCACCAACGTTCTCACATTTGGTGTTTTTACCACACTTATTAGCATATGGCCCTACCTGAATGCTGCACTCGTTTATATCTGAAATGAAAAATGAAAAAAAAAATCAATTTTTTTACATTATGTAAAGTGTGTTTAGAGATGCCATTAAAGTTACATGTGGATGAAATCTTACAGAAATATTAGAACTAGAAATGCAGTTCTTAAAAGAGTAAGTGGGTCTAAAATACACAGCGTACCCAAAGATATTTAAATACTATCGTGTTTGATTCGCCTCAAATTCATTTAAGATTTCTTAAGATCACCATTGTCAATACAAATAATTCTAGATAATCTCGCAAGAAGTCTGTGTCCTAGTTCATCGAAGATGTTTGATTGATTTCGAGCGTCATGATCCTTTTCTGTCAACAATAAAGATCAACGTACATCTATGCTGCGATCCTTTTCTGCCAACAATAAAGGTTAACGTACATATGTGCTGTGATCCTATTCTGCCAACAATAAAGGTTAATGTACATCTGTGCTGTGATCCTATTCTGCCAACAATAAAGATTAACGTACATCTGTGTTGTGATCCTATTCTGTCAACAACAAAGATTGACGGATGCGTGTTGTGATCCTATTCTGTCAACAACAAAGATTGACGTATATGCGTGTTGTGATCCTATTCTGTCAACAACAAAGATTGACGTTTATGCGTGTTGTGATCCTATTCTGTCAACAACAAAGATTGACGTATATGCGTGTTGTGATCCTATTCTGTCAACAACAAAGATTGACGTATATGCGTAGTGTGATCCTATTCTGTCAACAACAAAGATTGACGTATATTATTATCTGTTGTGATCCTATTCTGACAATAATAAAGATTAACCAATATATGCGTTGTAATATCACATATAAATTTGTATCGTTCCTAAATTTTTGCATTTTGATTTGTTGACATCATCATTAAAATGGTGTTTGGCATTTGCAGTTACTTCAAAATTAATTTGATTTTTTTCAATAAAAGAATTATGTTATGCTTGTAATGAAAGTAATTTTTTCTTACACCAATTTTTTTTTTAAATTAGAGTTGCAACTGCAATAAAGAAATTAGTAGAAGAGAACAAAAAGTTAGTGATTGGTAAAATACTACCGAAATTGAAAAAAAAAATATATTAAATCTTAAATTTCTGAAATTATAATTGAACAAGTTGTATATAAACTGAAATTCTAAACTCTGAATTTTACGATTCTACATTGCTGCCCCGCCAGGATTTTCTTTTTTTCCTCACAACTTGTTGAAAACTATCAATTGAATGTGAATACTATATTAGTCGGCTTTGCTCTGTACTTATAACCTTTTTCTTACTCTGAAATAAAGACATGAAAGGTCGTGTCCCCAATCTTAGCCTATCGGTATTCCTTAACAGAAAAGTAGTTGGTAATTACGATACGGGGATCTAAATTTTTGCTTAGAAGCTAAAATGCATTGAAGTGATTTTGACGCGAGTTACGCCTTTCTCACGCTTTATTAGTGAAGAAGTTGTGGGTAGGAGGCAGTTAAATGGAGGAAACGGTCGTGTCAGAGACTAAAGACGAACTTGTTTTTATGTGTTACAGAGTTTTAGTTAAATCGTTTAGGTTTTTCAGTACTGAATTAGGCGGAGGCAAGAGAGATTCAGAGAGAAGAGCTGAAAGCGAGAAGAGAAAGAAAGGCGCAAAGCGTGAGGGAAAGAGAGAAAGAGAGAAAGAGTGAGAAAGAGAGAGAGAGAGAAAGAGAGAGAGAGAGAGAGAGAGAGAGAGAGATCCAAATAGAAAAGCAAAAACACCACACTTGGAGGACAACTTGGTAATTATAAAGGATCCAAAAAGGACGCGTGTGTGTCTGTAAATAGTGTGAAACCAGGTTTAAAAAGAGACAGGCACACCACTTTATAACTACGGGACTAAAAAAAGAAACAACACAAGTATAGATTAAACATAAAAACGTTTCGCCTTTATTGTGGCTTCATCAGAGTGTGTAGGAAAAAATTGACTTCAACAAGTTAAACAAAACATTGGGGGAGCTGGGCTCAGACGGGACAAATGATTGGTTGGGGGAGGGGCAGTGCGCAGAATGCTTCAAGGTTCAGTGCAATGGCTAGGGATGGTGATGGCAGAGGGCGTGACCTCGTTGATATGAGGGTAAGATAAGGCTGGAGCGCGAGTTTGGAATAAAATATTAGGGCTGGTTAGTGTCTGTAGAGAAATCAAAATTCAAAAATTGGGAAAAGGTTTTTTGGGTTTTACACCTGATTTAAATGGGAATGCGCGTGTAGAAGAATGATAGTTGATACGTTACAGGGCGAGATGTAGAGGGTCTCTAATAAATATAGGTGGTACTGTAGGCGGGGATGGCGATTGAAAGACCATATAAATATCCAAATTCTCACGTAGGTGGAGAGAAATATTACTAACAAACATGATGGAATTGTGCGTATATATATATACAGCAGCTACGATGATTATGTTGTTAATTGCTCTCTTATTCTGTGTTTCACTCTCTCCCTTTAGCTATCTTTCTTAAAGCTCGATTCTACATGTCATTATTTCCTTTGCAGTGCCTCGTTCTGTCTTATTAGTTACAGCCAAACCCTTATTTGCTACCTCTCTCTCTCTCTCTCTCTCTTACTCTCTCTCTCTCTCTCTTTCCTTTTCTCTCTCTCTCTCTCTTTCTCTCTCTCCCCTCTCTCTCTCTCCTTCTCTTTAGCTCGGCGTGGGGCTGTGGTGCTGGTTCAATAGTGCCTCTAGATGACTAACACTAAGCATGGTATATTATGAATGGTGATAACAATACATTTATAGGTTGTAGGGATAGTAGTTAGTCAACCTGTTCTTTCAGTAGAATAAACATGTACTGATGTAGATTCTTAGCGCCTTAAGGTGGTGAAGTAGGATTATTGTGGTAACACTAAACAGTATTGTCATACATGAATGATATACACTTGAATATAGATGATCAATAAAATGAGTGCATATATCGTGGATACTGATGCGTTGTATCTCTTAACTTTCTTTCGACCTCATTCTATTTATCTCTAAGTCTAATCCCTCTCTCACTCTCTCTCTCTCTCTCTCTCTCTCTCTCTCTCTGTCTCTCACTTGTTTAATGTTAACATTCAACAGTGAATCTCTCTTTGTCCCTTAAAGACTTACTCTCTTAATCTGTTAAGGATTCTCTCTCTCTCTCTCTCTCTCTCTCTCTCTCTCTCTCTCTCTCTCTCTCTCTCTCTCACTTGTTTAATGTTAACATTCAACAGTGAATCTCTCTTTGTCCCTTAAAGACTTACTCTCTTAATCTGTTAAGGATTCTCTCTCTCTCTCTCTCTCTCTCTCTCTCTCTCTCTCTCTCTCTCTCTCTCTCTCTCTCTTTCTCTTTCGCTTATCTTGGGGCTGTGGTGCTGGTGCAATAGTACCTCTAAATGACTAACAGTAATCATAGCATAATATGAATGGTGATAACAATACATTTATAGGTTATGAGGATAGTAGTTACACAGCCTGCTCTTTCAGTAAAATAAACATGTGCTGATGTAGATTCTTAGTGCCTTAGTGTGGTAAAGTAGGATTGTTGTGGTAACACTAAATAGAATTGTAATATACACGTGAATATGCATGATCAATATAATAAGTACATATGTCGTGGATACTGATGCGTTGTATCTCTTATCTTTCTTTCTCCCACATTCTATTTATCTCTAAGTCTAATCTCTCTCTCTCTCTCTCTCTCTCTCTCTCTCTCTCTTTCTTTCTCTCTCTCTCTCTCTCGCTTGTTTAATGTTAACATTTAACAGTGAATCTCTCTTTGTCCTTTAAAGACTTACTCTCTTAATCTGTTAAGGATTCTCTCTCTCTCTCTCTCTCTCTCTCTCTCTCTCTCTTTCTCTCTCTATCTCTCTCTCTTTCTCTTCCGCTTATCTTGGGGCTGTGGTGCTGGTTCAGTGATGCCTCTAAATGACTAACAGTAATCATAGCATATTATGAATAGTGATAACAATACATTTATAGGTTATAGGGATAGTAGTTACACAGCCTGTTCTTTCAGTAAAATAAACATGTGCTGATGTAGATTCTTAGTGCCTTTGTGTGGTAAAGTAGGATTGTTGTGGTAACACTAAGTAGAATTGTAATATACATGTGAAAATGGATGATCAATATAACAAGTACATAATAAAATCGTGGATACTGATGCGTTGTATCTCTTATCTTTCTTTCTCCCACATTCTATTCATCTCTAAGTCTAATCTCTCTCTCTATCTCTCTCTCTCACACACACACACACTCTCTTGCTTGTTTAATGTTGACATTTAACAGTGAATCTCTCTTTATCCCCAAAGGACTCTCATTCTCTTAATGTGTATAGGATTCTCTCTCTCTCTCCCTCCCTCTCTCTCTCTCTCTCTCTCTCTCTCTCTCTCTCTCTCTCTCTCTCTTTCGTGTTCTTTATCTTTGCTTTACATGTATCAGTTCTGCTGCCTGTCAATATCTATCCCTCCTCATTCTACTCAACCCCGTCCTCTTCCCTCTCTCTCTCTCTCTCTCTCTCTCTCTCTTCGTTTTTCTTCTTTCTCTATGTCTGTCTTGGGCTCTCTAGTGTATTATAACTAATTTTTTTTTTTTTTTTTTTTTTTTTTTTTTTAATCCAAGGTGGCACCCCGTCGGCCTGGGAAGTTAGGTGTGTTTATGGATTTGTGTAATTGGAAACGCCCCTTTGTAACATCTACACTGAAGACATCAAGAGATCTCTAACACACACACTCAAGCCAAGAGATGTGCCACGTATACAGAGTAACAGGAGCCGCCACCAAGAACCCCCTACTAGACCGATCCCATCGCCTATCTCCCGCGCCCCGTCACCTGAGGAACCCATCAACACCCCCCACAACCCGCCTCAGGACCATGACGCCAGACCTACACCACACTCCAGTAAGGCCACAAAAAAACCTAATAGAAGATTTATCAAGGACGACAAATACAGAGAACTACAAGAACAATCTATAACTAACGCACACACAGTCATCAATCTCTCGTCTCAACCTCTAACTCCAACACAAACACAACTTCTATCAAAAAACCTGAACTTTTGTCCAACACCTAGCACAGTCAACCTCATAGAACTCAGTGAGGACCTTTACAGATTTTCTCGTCGCCTCCGTCTCGCCGAATTTTTCTACGACGAAGACGACGAGGAAACAGACAACACTGCACACTCACAATTACCCCCTCCTGCCTTTCTCCGCAAACCTAGCTCTTTCACCCCTGATACTGGTAGAGATTTAGCCTTAGACACTTTCATTAAAGGGGTGTCTTCTGAAATTATGTTAGAAAGACAAAGAAACATTTTCTCGAATCTCCGCAACGAGGAGAAAGAAGCTCTCCGAGAGCTTAGAGATAATGACAAGATCACGGTCAAACCTGCTGACAAAGGTGGGGCCGTCGTGGTTATGGATACCACCGACTATATTGGAGAGTGCACTAGGCAACTCGACAATACCACTTATTATAGGATTCTTACCTCTGACCCTACCAATAGCTATAACAAAAAGATCCAAGAAGCCATAGATAAAGGGATAGAGGAGAAGGAAATTAGTTCAGAGATAGGCAAAGCCCTCCTCGTACCTCATCCCACTCCGGGAAGGTTTTATATCCTTCCCAAGGTCCACAAAGAAGGGAACCCAGGGAGGCCCATCATAGGTGGTAATGGGTGCCCCACAGAGATTATATCTCAATTTGTGGACTACCATATGAAGGACCTAGTCAGCCAGCTACCTTCATATGTGCAGGACGACATGGATTTCCTCCGAAAAATCCATGATATCAATAAGACAGGCCCTCTTCCTCCAGATACCCTTCTATGTACAATGGATGTCAGCGCATTGTACACTAATATCCCACATGAGGAAGGTACGGACGCCTGTCGCATAGCGCTGGAGGAAGGCAGAGATCAGGGAACAAAACCATCCCCCTCTTTTATCTGTACATTAATACAACTCATCCTTACGCTCAACTTCTTCACTTTTCATGACAATACATACTTACAAACTCACGGCACCGCTATGGGTACATGTATGGCCCCTACGTACGCCAACATCTTCATGGGGGCCATCGAGAGGAGACTTCTGGGTTCTTTCCCAGACAAACCACTTGTCTGGCTAAGATACATAGATGACATCTTCCTCATCTGGACCCATGGCCGTGCCAAACTAGAAGCATTCATCCAACATGCCAATACATTTCACCCCACCATCAAATTCACCAGCAACATTTCGCCCATCCACGTTCCATTCCTTGACGTCATGGTCACTCTACTAGACAACTATATCCACACAGATCTTTACTCTAAACCCACAGACACCTTCAATTACCTGCATTGGTCCTCATGCCACCCACAACACACTAGGCGTAGCATCCCATACAGTCTCGCATTTAGATTGGTTAGAATTTGTTCCTCAGAAGCTGCTCTCACACGTAGACTCAACGATCTTAAACACCATCTCAAAAAACGCGGTTTCCCCCCAAACACACTCAAGCTGCCATTAACAAAGCCCTAGAAGCACCTAGATCAAAAGCCCTACAGAGAAAGGATAGATCCCTTACAGAGAGCCAGAGAATTCCTTTAGTGTTAACATACAACCCAGCCCTACCAAACATCCCATCTATCCTAAAAAATACTTTCCTATTCTCCAAACTTCAGATCGATGTAAAAAAGCCATTCCGACCCTCCCCATGGCAGCTTTCCGCAGACCCAAAAACCTTCGTGACTCATTAGTGCACTCATCCGCGTCAAGACGAGACATTGTAGGCAGCGGACCATGCAACATCTCCAGATGCATGACATGTACATCCATCACATCATCGACAACATTCACCTCCACAATCACCCGCAAATCATACAACATTCTACATAGCCTCTCCTGCCACTCACACAACGTCATCTATCTCATAACATGTAATCTATGCAACAAACAATATGTAGGGCTAACATCACAAACACTACGCAAACGCTTCAACACACACAGATTCAACATTAACAACGATAGAGGCGACGCTGTAGCCAAACACTTTAACCTTCCTGGGCACACCATCAGCCACGCTAAAATAACACCGATAGATCAGTTACTCACAACAGACATGATAGGCCTACAAAACAAAGAAACATTCTGGATACACACATTACAGACTCTAGAACCACAAGGTATCAACATCAACGACCAAGCAACGTTTCCAATTACACAAATCCATAAACACACCTAACTTCCCAGGCCGACGGGGTGCCACCTTGGATTTAAAAAAAAAAAAAAAAAAAAAAAAAATTAGTTATAATACACTAGAGAGCCCAAGACAGACATAGAGAAAGAAAGAAAAACGAAGAGAGAGAGAGAGAGAGAGAGAGAGAGAGAGAGAGAGAGAGAGAGAGAATCCTTAACAGATTAAGAGAGTAAGTCTTTAAAGGACAAAGAGAGTTTCACTGTTAAATGTTAACATTAAACAAGCGAGAGAGAGAGAGAGAGAGAGAGAGAGAGAGAGAGAGAGAGAGAGAGAGAGAGAGAGAGAGAGATTAGACTTAGAGATAAATAGAATGTGGGAGAAAGAAAGATAAGAGATACAACGCATCAGTATCCACGACATATGTACTTATTATATTGATCATGCATATTCACGTGTATATTACAATTCTATTTAGTGTTACCACAACAATCCTACTTTACCACACTAAGGCACTAAGAATCTACATCAGCACATGTTTATTTTACTGAAAGAGCAGGCTGTGTAACTACTATCCTCATAACCTATAAATGTATTGTTATCACCATTCATATTATGCTATGATTACTGTTAGTCATTTAGAGGTACTATTGCACCAGCACCACAGCCCCAAGATAAGCGAAAGAGAAAGAGAGAGAGAGAGAGAGAGAGAGAGAGAGAGAGAGAGAGAGAGAGAGAGAGAGAGAGAGAATCCTTAACAGATTAAGAGAGTAAGTCTTTAAGGGACAAAGAGAGATTCACTGTTGAATGTTAACATTAAACAAGTGAGAGACAGAGAGAGAGAGAGAGAGAGAGAGAGAGAGAGAGAAAGAGTGAAAGAGGGATTAGACTTAGAGATAAATAGAATGAGGTCGAAAGAAAGTTAAGAGATACAACGCATCAGTATCCACGATATATGCACTCATTTTACTGATCATCTATATTCAAGTGTATATCATTCATGTATGACAATACTGTTTAGTGTTACCACAATAATCCTACTTCACCACCTTAAGGCGCTAAGAATCTACATCAGTACATGTTTATTCTACTGAAAGAACAGGTTGACTAACTACTATCCCTACAACCTATAAATGTATTGTTATCACCATTCATAATATACCATGCTTAGTGTTAGTCATCTAGAGGCACTATTGAACCAGCACCACAGCCCCACGCCGAGCTAAAGAGAAGGAGAGAGAGAGGGGAGAGAGAGAGAGAGAGAGAGAGAGAGAGAGAGAGAGAGAGAGAGAGAGAGAGAGAGAAAAGGAAAGAGAGAGAGAGAGAGAGAGAGAGAGAGAGAGAGAGAGAGAGAGAGAGAGAGAGAGAGAGAGAGAGGTAGCAAATAAGGGTTTGGCTGTAACTAATAAGACAGAACGAGGCACTGCAAAGGAAATAATGACATGTAGAATCGAGCTTTAAGAAAGATAGCTAAAGGGAGAGAGTGAAACACAGAATAAGAGAGCAATTAACAACATAATCATCGTAGCTGCTGTATATATATATACGCACAATTCCATCATGTTTGTTAGTAATATTTCTCTCCACCTACGTGAGAATTTGGATATTTATATGGTCTTTCAATCGCCATCCCCGCCTACAGTACCACCTATATTTATTAGAGACCCTCTACATCTCGCCCTGTAACGTATCAACTATCATTCTTCTACACGCGCATTCCCATTTAAATCAGGTGTAAAACCCAAAAAACCTTTTCCCAATTTTTGAATTTTGATTTCTCTACAGACACTAACCAGCCCTAATATTTTATTCCAAACTCGCGCTCCAGCCTTATCTTACCCTCATATCAACGAGGTCACGCCCTCTGCCATCACCATCCCTAGCCATTGCACTGAACCTTGAAGCATTCTGCGCACTGCCCCTCCCCCAACCAATCATTTGTCCCGTCTGAGCCCAGCTCCCCCAATGTTTTGTTTAACTTGTTGAAGTCAATTTTTTCCTACACACTCTGATGAAGCCACAATAAAGGCGAAACGTTTTTATGTTTAATCTATACTTGTGTTGTTTCTTTTTTTAGTCCCGTAGTTATAAAGTGGTGTGCCTGTCTCTTTTTAAACCAGAGAGAGAGAGAGAGAGAGAGAGAGAGAGAGAGAGAGAGAGAGAGAGAGAGAGAGAGAGAGAGAAAATAAACTGACCAAGTAAAAAAGTGAAGCCTCATGCGATCTCAGTGGTAATGAATTAAATATTGCAGAATAAAAGGAAGAGTATCTGTACCATATCATCATATCAGACGGAGTGTAAAATAGAGTGAACAGGCCTCTAGAGAAGGAGTTTTTTTTTAAATTAGTGTTGATTGTCAACTTCTTTCTATCTTCTCTGGGAATGTTTTCAGAGCATCATTTCAATGGTTTCTGTATTATGCCACACTATCTTTTCTGTATAAAGTATTGTCCGCGTATTTAATTTATGAAAAAAAGAACACATTTAACACCAGGAGAGATAATGGGAATTTTTTTGTTTCATGGTGCTTGTTTAGATGAAATCTAACATCTATCGATCTAAGGTCAACTGCAACCATGCTTGATCCTTACCTTATTTCGCCTTAGCCTTTTGATATGTCTAAGAATTAGATATCAAGACCGAAGTGTGTTTTAAGAAAAAAAAACCTGCTTTTTTAATGAAAAAAGGTTAGGCATTTATTCTAAGGAAACATAAAGGAAAAATTTACTTTCTAAGTTGATGGTATTAATTTTGAATTAAGCAAATCAACACTCCGATAAACTTCAAACTTATAAGCTCAAGATTAACAAGGCACTTTTTGTTTGTTTGGCTCATTGGTTTGAAAAAATGTTTTATGATGTGTAATAATGTTTTCATGAATAATCTTCAGTTGCATTAGAAACAATAATGTTTTTTTTTTAAATTTAGGACTAAAGATAGTTCAAATTATCAATATAAATATATCAGGTCTCAAGAGGTAGCTTATCTTGAGGAATTTTATACAAAACTATGCCTTCCTTAGAATTCTATCTACCCTTGTTATCGCGGTAGATACCGGAACAGACAGATTTACTGATTTCAAACTTATCCATTTATTAACCTGTTATTTCTTTTCTCCCTAGTTAAATGAGATCTAATCAAGAACTCTGAAACTCTGAAACGGATACTACAGTTTTGCGGTCCGAGACGAGAACTGTTCAATAAACATGCGGATGTAAACAATATTTTTTTTGTGCGTATACAATTAATTTGAAAAGAGGTCATTTAATGTTTAGGACTTTTATTTCATCGTCTTAAAATATTTTAAGTGATGTCCTATAAGTTAAAAAAGACATATATCAATTAGAATGAAACTAAACGGTTAGCGACCTATTCGACCGCGCTGACGAATTGGAGACTTTTCTTGGCAAAGTTAACTCTAGCATGGTCAAGGACTCAAAAATATGGACGACCCAAGGAGACGAACCATCATACAGTTTTCATATCTATATCTCGCAAACTAGGAATCATTGAAATTCTAAATTGCCATTCATAACATCTTCGAGTTATAAATAGTTTTGATCTTATGTTAAAGACCTATACCATAAAAGGTTTAGTGGGGAATTGTGTTTGATAATTATCTATATAGTGATTTTTTTCCAAAACAAAAACAAAAAACTAAAAAAACGAACACCGCGACAAATATTTCCAGTGGTGTATTAAACACACATTGATCAAAACTTTCTATTTCCAGAGATGTCATTACTTAGCTTAAAGCAATAAATATTTAAATGAAAAAAAAAGCATTTTGACATCACTTGTTAATTAGTTCCTATTTTTTTTCCTTTTCTTATAATCAGCCTCGTAGTCTTAGGCTAATCCTCTGAATTGTATTACGAGTTTCATCTAGCAATTACATGTGCGGCCTACACGCGTTTTATCAACAAAGCATCAGAACATGAGAAAACAAAAACAAAAAACAACAATAAAACAACAATAACAAAAAAAAAAACATACCTTTACAAATGTATGCGCTTGTAATTTTGGAATCATGGACGTATCCAGGTTTACACTTACATGTCCAAAAATAGCATTGGAACTTGCATTTTTTTTGTGCGGGATCCGTCAAACTGCAATTTTTTCGATCTGAACAAAATTATATCAATGCAGTGACATTTCCAATTTCAACATAAAAAAGCTGCAGCATTGTATACTTAACCTAATGTAATGTTATCTTCTGACGCAGGAGAAAAGATAGTGTTTATGATTATATTTGATTAGATTAAGTCGTATTATTCTTACAGCAAAAAGACTTCAAATTCACCAAGGCTCATCAATTATTTCACTGATCTATATATGTTATTAAATACGTAGATTTCATTAACAGCTAGCAATGTACATGGCAATAAAACGCTTGTTTAATTTTTTTTTCAACCCAGTGAAAATGTAAAAAAAAAGAAATTTACCCTTATTCTAATACTTTTCTTTACTTAAATAGAAGAAATATATTAGCTCGCGTACACAAAAACGCTATAAAACTGGAGAATATTACATAATTTTTTTTTCTATTGTACTTTTATATATTTTTTTTATTTGCTCTTTCGAAAGTTGCAGTTAAAGTTTTTCCTTCCTGCTTATCATACAGTTTTATGTCCTTTTCTTCTATTGAAAATATTGTGCATAGAGTTATATTAGAAATAAAGTAAAGCGAAATATAACAAAAACAAAACAAAAAAAACTTTACCTTAAATTCGTTCTGATCAAAAAATTTGAAAAGGTGATGAACAAGGAATCAACACCTCTACTCTTTATTTTATAGATCTATTGTTAAGCATTTATTAGGTAACAAACTAAACATTTAACAGTGGAAATGAAAAAAGCGGAGCTAGATTTCAAAGATATGTGACAACACGGCAGAACTTTTTTAACTTTTAACCTTGGAAAATTATTGGGAGAATCAGTTCCCAAAGAGTAGTGGCATAAGTTATGCACTCATGAGGACAGTTAACAATGGTTTAAGTTAATATTTTTCTTTTCTCCAGAGCCAATTTAAATCGTCATGGTGGAAAGAACTCTTTAGTGTGTTGTCTTTCAAAAAATGTAAAAAAAATTGTAGACAATATGAAAATCTCGATTCTAGATTTTAAAAATATCCTTCCACTCCTTCATTTCCCATAAACTTGTTTACTTCTGCTACTTTATCGTCAGTCTAAAAAAAAAGCTTAAATTAAAATAAATTTGAAGTTGTTGCCTAAATTATTGCTTATTGTTTTGTCTTCATATAATTTAGCGAAATTTTCCCCAGTTAACAAAAAGTATCTTAAAAACTAAGATTCGTTACAGTGCAGATTTTCATGAGTGCCGTTGAAAGGTTTCAATTAGATATTAACACATCAAACAATTATATGTTAATAAAAATATCTCTAAAGATAACAAGAATGTTTTGAAATACTTGCCAGGTTTAGATATGAATTTTTTTTAGTTTCACAATAGTAAGACTTCGAAATCAAATTGCTTTCAAGCTTGAATGTTTGATATACAGATAGCAAAGAAGGAGACCCATAGCATCAAGGTAATAGTTTTTACATTAAAAAAACAAAAAAAAAACAACAAAAAAAAAACATTATCTTGACACATAACACCAACTTCACATTTACCTATTTGATTTTTTTAAATTTTAAACTTTTATTTGATATCTTTCCTATCATCAAAATAATTATTACCATAACATTTAGCATGGTCCGCGTCTTTGCAAAAACATCCACTGATACCAGTATGTTGAATACAGTTGGTATTTGCTTCACAAGGTTTGCAATCTTCAACCCCTGGATAAAGAAGAAAAATGAGAATTTAAGTAAAAAATGATATTCAGTTTAAAAGAGATGAGAAGAGAAGAGAAGAGAAAAGAAGAGAGAGAGAGAGAGAGAGAGAGAGAGAGAGAGAGAGAGAGAGAGAGAGAGAGAGAGAGAGAGAGAGAGAGAGAGAGAGAGAGAGAGAGAGAAACGGAAAATAAGAGCGAGAAAATATATAAAGTTTACATTCATAAAAACACTCGCTAAACATATTACAAGAAAAAAGCAGCACATGACAGCAAAAAAAAAAAAAAACTTCTTTCGTCATTTACAGTGTTATATAAAATTATTATTTCATATCAGAGTTTCTTTGAGCTCCTAAATATGAATTGTTTATTCGGGGAATATTTGCCTGTTGTACTCGAAAGTTATTAAAACATTCACGAACATTTAAAAGAGAAAATAACATAACAAGGTTATATCTATTAAAGTTACGATGGTAGCCTTTACGACCAATTGGTGCCTGGCTTTCCTCAATATCAAGGTAAGATAAAGGTTGATCGAGAATGAATCTCCATTCCAAACTTTATACGAGATTAAGGGGGGGGAAGGCATTGAGTCTTTGGTCTAGACATAAAGCAATAAAGATAGAGATTCGTAATTTATTACACACTTTTATTTCTCCATCTTTAGAGTAAAAGGGTACAAAATCAGCCTCTTACTTATCTTCAGCAGCTTTAATGGCATCCCCGTTGTCATAGCAAGGGCGTCCTATGAGTGTTTTTTTTTTCTTTCTTCATGATTGTTTACGTTCTTTTTTTTTTTTTTGGCATTACTTTTATAAACTACATGACCTTTATATTTTCCCGAACTCAAGCGTAAATATGCGGCAGTGGAAAAGGACAGGTCCTTAGTTGGATAATTCTAATACTTTATCTCTCTCATTTCTTAAGGATTACCTTAGTCAAGGACTCATGAAAAAAAAAAAAACTCCTCATAAAGAAAAAGTGATTCTATGTTTTATACGTATTTCATTTGCCATCCTTTACACACAAGCTCTCTAAAAAAATTTAAGATGTCCTTTGATTGCGTCTTCTGTAGACTTTAAAATTATTCTACAAAAAAGATATGGGAACCTGAGTACTTTTAAGTCAAGAAAAGTTTTCACTGCATTCATGACCTCATTTCCTACTCTAGTTTCTCTTTTCTCATCACATGGCCAAGGATATTTGCCTTGCGTTTACGTGTTCTATTTGTGTGGTTTTGTCAGCTTATCGCAACACTTTTTGTTTGACTTCTTTGTAACCCATGTGATTCGTCGCAGTTTCTGTAGAAATCACAGTAATGGTGCATCGAGTTTCTGTTGTAACTGTTTTGTAATTCCAGGACTCGCATCCATACACCAAAATGAGTTGACCAGGGGGGGCTCTTTTCTTTGTGTGTATGGAGATATCTTTCTTTGCTAGTACCGATTTAATTCTAAAAAAAATTTTTGCTTGTGCTATTTTCCATGCAATGTTAATGTTGTTGCGCCATTCGCTTGATACCAAGTATTTGAATTGATAACGTTGTTTCTGTTTATTCTCTTTTAAAAAGATGCAGATATGGGAACACTCATTGTTTCGACCGACGACCATTACTTCTATCTTTTCACTTAAATTCTCACGCTTTCTTCCATTTTTCTTCTTCAACTTTGTCCATTGATCATTGCAAGTCCTCTTTATTTTCTGCAATTAATTAAGAGTACAGTGTCATCTGCGTATCTTAACTTGATTAAGTTCTGCTCTCCTACTTTAATTCCTGGGTATCCTTGGAGATTGTGCATTATTATTTCTCTGTAGTGAGAGAAAAGATGTGGGGAAACCAGTTGTCCTTGTCTGAGACCACGATTTGCATTGTAAATAAGCTGATTTCGCCGTCAAATGTCATTACTGTTGTCTGTTCACAGTATATATATATTTTTTTTCATTCTGACAACTTTTCCATCTATTTTTAACTGTGACGTTAGTTGTGACGTTATCTCATCATGTCGCACTCTCGTCATGTCGTACTTTGTAAAATGATTTGATGTAGCCAATCAAGCACAGGTATGCACCTTTTTATACTTACAAAGGTCGTTCAATTATAGTTCAAAGCATGGAGACAGCATTTGTTGAACCTTTTACCGCCACAAATCCTCACTTATCCTCTGCTGTTTTGATTTTTTTTTGTTTCTGACTCGCATCACGATAATTCCCTACATCATTTTGTAAACATGATTCTTAAGACTGATTGCTCGATGTAATCACAATCTACTGCCCCTGGTTTCATTAGCAGTACTAAAATCAGTGTAAAAGATTTGAAAATGTCTGATGGAATCTGACTAGTTTCAGAGTTTTCGTTAAGTAATATCTTCAAGTGATTCTAAAAGTTCCACTAATATACTGTTTGGGCATATTGTTTTGCCTGATTTCATTTTTCGTATTGCTGCCCGGGTCTCATCTTTTTTGATAGGTGAACCAGCAAAATTGTTATCTAATTGCATAGCAATACTTTCTTTAGTACTAAAAATCGTTAACGTATCTACTCTTCACATCTGCCTAGAATCATTAATTCTTTCATAAGGATGTCACTGTTTTTTTAGTACTTTTGACCTCCTGGGGATGAGCAGGTTTCCTTTACAAAACTGTCTTCAATGTATCTTTGTATTATCTTCTCAATACTTTTGTGGCAAAGATCTATGTTTCCGTCTTTGTTATTGAAACATTTATCATTTGGGATCATCTCATTTGTTTTTCCTTATTTCCTTATGCAATGTTTCAATTTTTTGTATTTTTTTAACTCGGCTCTTTTCCCCATCACATCCTTCATCATCCACTTTTATTTTGTTTTTCTTTCCATTCTTAATATTTGTTCCCGCGCTGCTTCTGATCTGCTTCTTTCAACCTTACCCACTGTTAGTAAACTTTCTCAGCTTCTCCGCAAAATTCTTATTTTTTTTGAACAGCCAAGTGATATTTTCGAAGAAGGGTCTGCTTGACTTTAATACAGCTATGAAAAGGTTCATGTATTTAGGTTACCTCCATACCATCATGATAAATATAAAAAATGTATAGTTCTATAGTATTATGTCACAAAATACAAATGAAATGGAGTTATAGTGACTTTTTCTGTAGGTGATTTTTTAAGATTAAAAACATGGTCAATACTTAAGCGTATCATAATTAAGGGTAGTTAATTAAAATTTTTTCGAAATTATGGAATTCCAACCAGTTAAGATATATGACGTGCATAGAGGTATTAAAAGTTTAAAAAGCAATGTTATGAAGGTGAACAAGATCATCAAAAAGAATTAAAGAAAACGCAAAGTAGGATCTTACGTAAACAACTAAAGTTGTCTTTCTGACGGTATCCGTGTTTGCATTTACAACGAAACAATCCAGGGACGTTTTCACACTGGCTGTTGGAGCTGCAGTTGTGAGTGTTCTCCCGACACTCGTCTTTGTCTTCACAATATCAATAAAAAAAAAACAAACAAAAAAAACTTTGAAATAACTTTAAATACTAATCGAGTATTCGAAAGACAGAGAGAGAAAAAGAGAGAGAGAGAGAGAGAGAGAGAGAGAGAGAGAGAGAGAGAGAGAGAAAGATACTGTTAACAGCTGGGGTCAAGACAAAGCATGAATAGTTCTTTACTTAACAACAGTTTACCGACCGGTGGTTGTTTTTCATACTTGTTTAAGGAACGGCATAGACATATACATATAAATAAGGGAGGAAGTGATGCGGTAATTCACGAAAGCATTTCATGCAATCAAAGTCAACCAAAAAGCTATGTAGTTTATGAAAGACTTGCAGTACTTCTAGCATAGGACTCAAGAAAAAAAGTGTACACACACATAATGTAAATATATGTTTATAAATATATATATATATATATATATATATATATATATATATATATTCCAAAACAAATATATGCAAAACCAAACCTCTTTCCTTTGCAGGATTAAAATTTCTGGAAGAGGCTATGGTATGTTTTGCTCTCAACATGTTAATTTCTATCATGAAATCACTCGACCATATGTCAATTGTAACGGCCATGCTATTATTAAACAAAGACAAAAGAACTCAACAGATTTTGAGACATTCTTGCTCCAGCCCAGAGAAAGGTTTTTTTTTCTTTCACAACCAAAAGGTTACGAGAAAGTCATACTATTCCTTCCATTTTCACAGTGTAATAAGATGTATTGAGAATTAGATTGAGAATCAGCGGTTATCTTAAATCTGTTATCATATCTCAAATTGCATGAAATTATAAAATACTGTACAAAAGCTGAGTGAAAAATCTATAATCCTCGACAATGAAGCGATCAACATCAAGATTTAGCTAAACTCACCTTTACATGAAAAATCATCAACACGATAAAATCCAGACGACAAACACGGGCATTTGTAACTACCGACTGTGTTTGTGCATCTGGTGTTGGCCCCACATTTATGAGCACGTGACCCTTCTTTATACACACACTCGTCGATGTCTGCCAAGAAAGGCCAGGCGTTTGTATGATATAAACCAATGATTTCTCTTTTGATCGACCTACTTCATTTTCTAAAAAATATATTTTCGTTTCTTTTTAAATCTCGAAACTCTACAAACAGAAATACATTTTAAACGTGTACAATTTAACAATCCTTCAGATGAGCATTCATTCACATTATTCAGTTTAATCAAGACTTGTTCAAATGTAAAGATTTTATAACTCTATAAAATTAATTTTACGAGCTCACTGATCCTTATGACAAGTACTCTAACGTGTCGATTCTGTAACATAATTTTGTAACCAACCCTAATGGTATAATGTATTTATTTAGCAAAAAAGAAGAAAAAAAAACATTTGGTTTAAGTGGTAGCCGAAATTCAAAATTTTCATTATTTAGTTGTCTCAAGACGTCAAGACTGATCCACTTGGCTGCAACTATGTAGCAATTTTGATCATTGTTATTACTTATAAATAGAATATAGATGATACACATTCTTCCTGTAGAATTTGCAAACATCTTTTTTTACCGCCTTACAGAAATATTAGGATTACAAATGTAGTTCTTAAAAGAGTAAGTGGCTCTAAAATGCACAGCGTACCCAAAGATTTATAAATACTATAGAGTTTGATTCGCCTCAAATTCATTTAAGACTTTTTAAAATCACCATTGTCAATACATATAATTCTAGTTAATCTCGCAAAAAGTCTATGTCATAGTTCATCGAACTATGATTGATTGATTTCTAGCGTCATTATCCTTTTCTGTTAGCAATATAATAAAGATTGCTATCTAAAAATGCTAGTATTCATTTTCATTTAAGCAAATCAAAACTCCGATCAACTTCAAGGTAATAAGCTCAAGATTAACAAGGCACTTTTTGTTTGTTTGGCTCTTTGGTTTGAAAAAATGTTTTATAACGTGTAATAATGTTTTCATTGAATAATCTTCAGTTGAAATAAAAACAATAATGTTTTTGTTTTTAAATTTAGGTCTAAAGATAGTTCAAATTATCAATATAAATATATCAGGTCTCAAGATGTAGCTTATCTTGAGGATTTTATACAAAACTATGCCTTCCTTAGAATTCTATCTACCCTTGATATCGCAGAAAATACTGGAACAGACAGATTTACTGATTTCAAACTTATCCATTTGTTAACCTGTTATTTCTTTTCTCCCTAGTTAAATGATATCTAATCAAGAACTCTGAAACTCTGAAACGGATACTACAGTTTTTCGGTCCGACACAAGAACTCTTCAATAAACATGCGGATGTAAACAATATTTTTTGTGCGTATACAATTAATTTGAAAAGAGGTCGAAATATCATTTAATGTTTGGGACTTTTATTTCATCCTCTTAAAATATTTTAAGTGATGTCCTATAAGTGAAAAAAAAAAAACATATATCAATTAAAATGAAACTAACAGATTAGCGACCTATTCGACCGCGCTGACAAATTTGAGACTTTTCTTGGCAAAATTAATCGTAGCAAGGTCAACGACTCAAAAACATGGGCGACCCAAGGAGACGAACTATCATACGGTTTTCATATCTATATCTTGCAAACTAGGAATCATTGAAATTCTAGATTCCCATTCATAAAGTCTTCGAATTATAAATACTTTTGATCTTATGTTAAAGACCTATACCGTAACAGATTTAGTGGGGAATGGTGTTTGATAATTATCTATATAGAACCAAGTAATTTTTTTTCGAAAAAAAAAAAAAAAAAAAAAAAAAGGAACACCGCGACAAATATTTCCAGTGGTGTAATAAATAAATATTAATCAAATTTTCTATTTTCAGAGGTATCATTGTTTAGCTTAAAGCAATAAATATTTAAATGAAAAAAAAAGCATTTTCTCATCATTTGTAAATTAGTTTGTATTTTTTTCCTTTTCTTATAATCAGGCTCATAGTCTTAGGCTTATCCTCTGAATTGATTTACGAGTTTCATCTAGCAATTACATATGCGGCCTACACGCGTTTTATCAACAAAGCATCAGAACATGTAAAATCAAAAAATGAAACAAAACATACCTTTACAAATGTATGCCCTTGTAATTTTCGAATCATGGACGTATCCAGGTTTACACTTACATTTCCAAAAATAGCATTCGAACTTGCATTTTTTATGTGCGGGAGCCGTCAAACTGCAATTGTTTCGATCTGAACAAAATTATATCAATGCAGTGACATTTTCAATTTAAACATAAAAAGCTGCAGCATTGTATACTTAATCTAATGTAACGTTATCTTCTGACGCAGGAGAAAAGATAGAGTTTATGATTATATTTGATTAGATTAAATCGTATTATTCTTACAGCAAAAAGACTTCAAAATCACAAAGGCTCATCAATTATTTTCTGATCTCTATATTTTTTTAATACGCGCGCAGATTTCATAAACAGCTAGCAATGCACATGGCAATAAAACGCTTGTTTAATTTTTTTTTCAACTCAGTGAAAATGTTAAAAAAATGTACCCGTATTGTAATACTTTTTTTTTATTTAAAAAGAAGAAATATATTAGTTCGCGTACACAAAACCGCGATGAAAACTGGAGAATATTACATAATGTTTTTTTTTATATTGTACTTTTATTTATTTTTTTTTATTTGCTCTTTCGAAAGTTGCAGTTAAAATTTTCCCTTCCTGCGTATCAGACAGTTTTATGTCCTTTTCTTCTCTTGAAAATATTGTTGTGCATAGAGTTATATTAGAAATAAAGAAAAGCGAAATATAACAAAAACAAAACAAAACAACTTTACCTTAAATTCGTTCTGATCAAAAAATTTGAAAAGGTGATGAACAAGGAATCAACACCTGTACTCTTTATTTTATAGATCTATTGTTAAGCATTCATTAGGTAATAAACTAAACATTCACAGTGGAAATGAAAAAAGCGGAGCTAGATTTCAAAGATATTTGACAATACGGCAGAACTGGTTTAACTTTTCTACGAACCTTGGAAAGTTATTGGGAGAATCAGTTCCCAAAGAGTAGTGGCATTATTTTTGCTCTCATGAGGACAGTTTACATTGGTTAATGTTAATATTTTTGTTTTCTCCAGAGCCATTTTAAATCGTCATGGTGGTAAGAACGTTTCAGTGTCTTCTATTTCAAAATATGTAAAGAAATTTTAGACAATATGAAAATTTCAACTCTAGATTTTAAAAATATCCTTCCACTCCTTCGTTTCGCCTAAACTTGTTTTACTTCTACTACTTTCTAGTCAGTCTAAAAAAAAAATTAAATTAAAATAGATTTAAAGTTGTTGCCTAAATTATTGCTTATTGTTTTGTTTTTATACAATTTAGCGAAATATTCCCCAGTTAACAAAAAAGTATCTTAAAAACTAAGATTTATTGCAGTGCAGATTTCCATGAGTGCCTTTGAAAGATTTCAATTAGATATTAACACATCAAACAACTATATGTTAATTAAAATATCTCTAAATATAACAAGAATGTTCTGACTTGCCAGGTTTAGATATGAACTTTCTTTAGTTTAACAATAGTAGGACTTCGAAATCAAATTACTCTCAAGCTTGAACGTTTGATATACAGATAGCAAAGAAGGAGACCCATAACATAAAGGTAATAGATTTTACATTAAAAGAAAAACAACCTTAACTTGAAACATAACACCAACTTCACATTTACCTATTTGATTTTTTAAAGTTTGAACTTTTATTTGATATATCTTTTCTATCATCAAGATTATTATTACCATAACATTTAGCATGGTCCGCGTCTTTGCAAAAACACCCACTAATGCCATTTTGTTGAATACAGTTGGTATTTGCTTCACAAGGTTTGCAATCTTCAACCCCTGGATAAAGAAGAAAAATGAGAATTTAAGTAAAAAATGATATTCGGTTTAAAAGAGATGAGAAAGAAGAGAAGAAAAGAGAAGAGAGAGAGAGAAAGAGAGAAAGAGAGAGATAAACGGAAAATAAGTACGAAAAAATATATAAAGTTGACATTCATCAAAACACTCGCTTTATCAACATATTACAAGAAAAAAGCAGCACATGACAAGAAAAAAAAAAGAAAAAAATTCTTTTGTCATTTACAGTGGTATACAAAATTATTATTTCATATCAGAGTTTCTTTGAGCTCCTAAATATGAGTTGTTTGTTCGGGGAATATTTGCCTGTTGTACTCGAAAATTATTAAAACATTCACGAACATTTCAAATTCCTTGTTTCATGGTGCTTGTGTAGATAAAATCTAACATCAGTGTGGCCAAATTGTTCTTCTGGTGAACAGCGTGGTTTGCCATGTGAGCGAGCTAGAGTATAATTATGCAGTAAGGGATGCAATCATAGAGCTTTCCATGACTTTTTCTCACTAATTCGGACCGCATTTTTCTCAGTCTCATGTGATGCTTTGTCTATGTAGTCATTCGTAATTGTTCTTTCACAAATCCAGAGACAAAACAACATGACCTTTCCACCTTGATGGAAAGGTTTTCCATTGCGTGGAGGACAATTTTTTTTTGTTCTGGATCAATTCGATAATCAAGCAATACTCAACTGGCTTCATGGTGCAGCTTTGACAATGAAAAACAAATTACATTTTATTTTAGTTTCATTAAACCCGCTAACAAGTGCCTACCTACCATCCGATTTGCTTAACATTTGCATCGTGCGTTTTAAAGTAATGATCTAAAGGCGGATAAAATTTCAAAACTCTACTACAAAGTCTTATGACTGAAACCAACGACTTCTTCAACCCCCTTGTAATTATGATTTTTATAGCTTTAATATCGAGATTATAACATCGTGTAATTGTTGGAATTTACAATCAAGAGCCTATCTCCTTCTACAGTGTATAGATCGAACTGTTCTGAAACTCCTATGTTTTTTTTTCTATTTTGCATATAAATTGGTAAGCTTCTATGTTTTTGCTAAATGTTTATTTGTTCGTTTTTTAGTGCCAGTGCCTGTTATTCTCCAATGCTTATAGCTTTTTCTTTGAAAGAAATACAGGTTTTTTTCATTTTGGTTATAATTTTTTGGAGTAGACTATTTTCGATAACATTTCTCCGTCCACCTGTTTTTCCGTGCTCAATAATAAAACTGATCGCTGTTTTTTTTCTTTCTTCATGATTGTTTACGTTTTTTTTTTGTTTTTTGTTTTTTGCATTACTTATATAAACTACATCACCTTTATATTTTCCCGAACTCAAGCGTAAATATGCGGCAGTGGAAAAGGAAAGGTCCTTAGTTGGATACTTCTAATACTTTATCTCTCTCATTTCTTAAGGTTTATCTTGTTCAAGGACTCATGAAAAAAAACTCCTCATAAAGAAATAGTGATTCTATGTTTTATACGTATTTCATTTGCCATCCTTTACACACAAGCTCTGTAAAAAAATTTAAGATGTGCTTTAATTGCGTCCTCTGTAGATTTTAAAGTTATTCTACAAAAAGGATATGGGAACCTGAGTACTTTTAAGTCAAGAAAATTTTTCACTGCATTCATGACCTCATTTCCTACTCAATTTTCTCTTTTCTCATCATATGGCCAAGGATATTTGCCTTGCGTTTATGTGTTCTATTTGTGTGAATTTGTCAGCTTATCGCAACACTTTTTGTTTGACTTCTTTGTAATCCATGTGATTCGTTGCAGTTTCTGTAGAAATCACAGTTATGCTGCATCGAGTTTCTGTTGTAACTGTTATGAAATTCCAGGACTCGCATCCATACACCAAAATGAGTTGACCAGGGGGGGGGGGGGGGCTCTTTTCTTTGTGTGGATGGAGATATCTTTCTTTGCTAGTACCGATTTAATTCTAAAAAATTTTTTTGCTTGTGCTATTTTCCATGCTATGTTAATGCTGTTGCGTCATTCGCTTGATACCAAATATTTGAATTGATCACGTTGTTTGTGTTTATTCTCTTTGAAAAAGATGCAGATCTGTGAACACTCATTGTTTCGACCGACGACCATTACTTCTATCTTTTCACTTAAATTCTCACGCTTTCTTCCATTTTTCTTCTTCAACTTTGTCCATTGATCAATTCAAGTCCTCTTTATTTTCTGCAATTAATTAAGAGTACAGTGTCATTCGCGTATCTTAACTTGAATAAGTTCTGCTCTCCTACTTTAATTCCTGGGTATCCTTGGAGATTGGGCATGATTATTTCTCTGTAGTGAGAGA
Organism: Elysia crispata; assembly: GCA_033675545.1. Taxonomy (NCBI): domain Eukaryota; kingdom Metazoa; phylum Mollusca; class Gastropoda; family Plakobranchidae; genus Elysia; species Elysia crispata. Next base: position 41,308 of record JAWDGP010000368.1, read on the forward strand.
AAAGATATGGGGAAATCAGTTGTCCTTGTCTGAGACCACGATTTACTTTGTAAATAAGCTGATTTCGCCGTCAAATGTCATTCCTGTTGTCTGTTCACAGTATATATATATTTGTTTTTGTTTTGGACAACTTTTCCATCTATTTTTAACTGTGTTAGTTGTGACGTTATCTCATCATGTCGCACTCTCGTCATGTCGTACTCTGTAAAATGATTTGATGTAGCCAATCAAACACAGGTATGCACCTTTTTATACTTCCAAAGCTCGTTCAATTATAGTTCAAAGGATGGAGACAACATTTGTTAAACGTTTTACCGCCACAAATCCTCATTTATCCTCTGCTGTTTTGATTTTTTTTTGTTTCTGATTCGCATCATGATAATTCCCTAGAGCATTTTGTGGACATGACTCTTAAGACTGATTGCTCGATGTAATCACATTCTATTGCCCCTGGTTTCATTAGCAGTACTAAAATCAGTGTAAAAGAAAATGTCTGATGGAATGTGACTAGTTTAAGAGTTTTCGTTAAGTAATATCTTCAAGTGATTCTAAAAGTTCCACTAATATACTGTATGGGCATATTGTTTTGCCTGATTTCATTTTTCGTATTGCTGCCCGAGTCTCATCTTTTTTGATAGGTGAACCAGCAAAATTGTTATCTAATTGCATAGCAATACTTTCTTTAGTCCTAAAAATCGTTAACGTATCTACTCTGCACATCTGCCTAGAATCATTATTTCTTTTATAAGGATGTCACTGGTTTTTTAGTACTTTTGACCTCCTGGGGATGAGCAGGTTTTCTTTACAAAACTGTCTTCACTGTATCTTTGTATTATCTTCTCAATACTTTTGTGGCAAAGATCTATGTTTCCGTCTATGTAATTGAAATATTTATCATTTGGGATCATCTCATTTGTTTTTACTTATTTCCTTATGCAATATTTAATTTTTTTGTATTTTTTTAACTCGGCTCTTTTCCCCATCACGTCCAAATATCCTTCATCATCCACTTTTATTTTGTTTTCCTTTCCATTCTTAATATTTGTTCCCGCGCTGCTTCTGATCTGCTACTTTCAAACTTACCCACTGTTGGTAAACTTTCTCAGCTTCTCCGCAAAATTCATATTTATTTTGAACAGCCAAGTGATATTTTCGAAGAAGGGTCTGCTTGACTTTAATACAGCTATGAAAAGGTTCATGTATTTAGGTTCCCTCCATACCATCATGATAAATATAAAAAATGTATAGTTCTATAGTATTATGTCAGATTATACAAATGAAATGGATTTATAGTGACTTTTTCTGTAGGTAATTTTTTAAGAATAAAAACATGGTCAATACTTAAGTGTATCATAATTAAGGGTAGTTAATTGTAATTTTTTAGAAATTATGGAATTCCAACCAGTTAAGATATATTCAGTGCATATAGGTATTAAAAGTTTAAAAAGCAATGTTATGAAGGTGAACAAGATCATTAAAAAGAATTAAAGAAAACGCAGAGTAGGATCTTACGTAAACAACTAAAGTTGTCTTTCTGACGGTATCCGTATTTGCATTTACAACGAAACGACCCAGGCACATTTTCACACTGGCTGTTGGAGCTGCAGTTGTGAGTCTTCTCCCGACACTCGTCTTTGTCTTCACAATTTCAATAAGAAAACAAAAAAAAAACTTTGAAATAACTTCAAATACTAATCGAGTATTATAAAGACAGAGAAAGAAAGAGAGAGAGAGAGAGAGAGAGAGAGAGAGAGAGAGAGAGAGAGAGAGAGAGAGAGAAAGATACTGTAAGCAGCTGGGGTCAAGACAAAGCATGGATAGTTCTTTACTTAACATCAGTTCACCGACCCGCGGTTGTTTTTCATACTTGCTTAGGGAACGGCATAGACATGCACATATAAATAAGGGAGGAAATGATGCGGTAATTCACGAAAGCATTTCATATATATATATATGTATATTGCAAAACAAATATATGCAAAACCAAAACTCTTTCCTTTGCAGGATTTGCAGGATTAAGATCTCTGGAAGAGGCTATGGTCTGTTTTGCTCCAAACATGTTAATTTCTATCATGAAATCACTCGACCATATGTCAATTGTAACGGCTATGCCATTATTGAACCAAGACAAAAGAACTCAACAGATTCTGAGACATTCTCGCTCCAGCCCAGAGTAAGGTTTTTTTTTTTCTTTTCACAACCAAAAGGTTACGAGAAATGAAAAGATCGCAACAATGACGACGAAAATAAAGCTCGCAAGATGAGGCTAAAGAAAGTCATACTATTCCTTCCATTTTCACAGTGTAATAAGATGTATTGAGAATTGGATTGAGAATCAGCGATTATCTTAAATCTGTTGTCATATCTCTTATTGCATGAAATTATAAAATACTATACAAAAGCTGAGTGAAAAATCTATAATCCTCGACAATGAAGCGATCAACATCAAGATTTAGCTGAACTCACCTTTACATGATAAATCATCAACACGATAAAATCCAGACGACAAACACGGGCATTTGTAACCACCGACTGTGTTTGAGCATCTGGTGTTGGCCCCACATTTATGAGCACGTGACCCTTCTTTATACACACACTCGTCGATGTCTGCCAAGAAAGGCCAGGCGTTTGTATGATATAAACCAATAATTTCTCTTTTGACCGACCTACTTCATTTTCTAAACAATTTATTTTCGTTTCTTTTTAAATCTCAAAACTCTATAAACAGAAACACATTTTAAATGTGTACAATTTAACAATCCTTCAGGTGAGCATTCATTCACGTTATTCAGTTTAATCAAGACTTGCTCAAATGTAAAGATTTTATAAATGTATATAAGTAGTGTTACGAGCTCACTGATCCTTATGACAAGTACTCTAACGTGTCGATTCTGTAACATAATTTTGTAACTAACCCTAATGGTATAAAAGCGTACACACACATAATGTAAATATACATTTATACATATATATATATATATATATATATATATATATATATATATATATATATATATATATATATATTGCTAAACGAATACAAGCAAAACCAAATCTCTTTGCTCTGCAGGGTTAAGATCTCCGGACGGGCCTATGGTTTGTTTTGCTCTAAACATATTAATTTTTATCATGAAATCACTCGACCATATGTCAATTGTAACGGCTATGCCATTATTGAACCAAGACAAAAGAACTCAACAGATTCTGACACATTCTCGCTGCAGCTCAAAGAAATATATTTTTTTTCTTTTCACAACCAAATGGTTACGAGAAATGAAATGATCGCAACAATGACGACGAAAAAAAGCTCGCAAGATAAGGCTAAAGAAAGTCATACTATTCCTTCCATTTTCACAGTGTAATAAGATGTATTGAGAATTGGATTGAGAATCAGCGGTTATCTTAAATCTGTTGTCATATCTCTTATTGCATGAAATTATAAAATACTATACAAAAGCTGAGTGAAAAATCTATAATCCTCGACAATGAAGCGATCAACATCAAGATTTAGCTGAACTCACCTTTACATGATAAATCATCAACACGATAAAATCCAGACGACAAACACGGGCATTTGTAACCACCGACTGTGTTTGAGCATCTGGTGTTGGCCCCACATTTATGAGCACGTGACCCTTCTTTATACACACACTCGTCGATGTCTGCCAAGAAAGACCAGGCGTTTGTATGATATAAACCAATAATTTCTCTTTTGACCGACCTACTTCATTTTCTTAACAATTTATTTTCGTTTCTTTTTAAATCTCAAAACTCTATAAACAGAAACACATTTTAAATGTGTACAATTTAACAATCCTTCAGGTGAGCATTCATTCACGTTATTCAGTTTAATCAAGACTTGCTCAAATGTAAAGATTTTATAAATGTATATAAGTAGTGTTACGAGCTCACTGATCCTTATGACAAGTACTCTAACGTGTCGATTCTGTAACATAATTTTGTAACTAACCCTAATCGTATAAAAGCGTACACACACATAATGTAAATATACATTTATACATATATATATATATATATATATATATATATATATATATATATATATATATTGCTAAACGAATACAAGCAAAACCAAATCTCTTTGCTCTCCAGGATTAAGATCTCTGGAGGAGCCTATGGTATGTTTTGCTCTAAACATGTTAATTTCTATCATGAAATCACTCGACCATATGTCAATTGTAACGGCTATGCCATTATTGAACCAAGACAAAAGAACTCAACAGATTCTGACACATTCTCGCTGCAGCCCAGAGAAATACTTTTTTTTTCTGTTCACAACCAAAAGGTTACGAGAAATGAAATGATCGCAACAATGACGACGAAAATAAAGCTCGCAAAATAAGGCTAAAGAAAGTCATACTATTCCTTCCATTTTCACAGTGTAATAAGATGTATTGAGAATTGGATTGAGAATCAGCGGTTATCTTAAAGCTGTTTTTATATCTCAAATTGCATGAAATTATAAAATACTATGCAAAAGCTGAGTGAAAAATCTATAATCCTCGACAATGAAGCTATCAACATCAAGATTTAGCTGAACTCACCTTTACATGAAAAATCATCAACACGATAAAATCCAGACGACAAACACGGGCATTTGTAACCACCGACTGTGTTTAAGCATCTGGTGTTGGCCCCACATTTATGAGCACGTGACCCTTCTTTATACACACACTCGTCGATGTCTGCCAAGAAAGGCCAGGCGTTTGTATGATATAAACCAATGATTTCTCTTTTGACCGACTTACTTCATTATCGAAACAATTTTTTTTTCGTTTCTTTTTAAATCTCGAAACTCTACAAACGGAAATACATTTTAAATGTGTACAATTTAACAATCCTTGAGATGAGCATTCATTCACGTTATTCAGTTTAATCAAGACTTGTTCAAATGTAAAGATTTTATAACTGTATATAAGTAGTGCTACGAGCTCACTGATCCTTATGACAAGTACTCTAACGTGTCGATTCTGTAACATAATTTTGTAACCAACCCTAATGGTATAATGTATTTATTTAGCATAAAAAAAGAAAAAAAAAACATTTGGTTTAAGTGTTAGCCGAAATGCAAAATTTTCATTATTGAGTTGTCTCAAGACGTCAAGACTGATCCACTTGGCTGCAACTATGTATCAATTTTGATCATTGTTATTACTTATAAATAGAATATAGATGATACACATTCTTCCTGTAGAATTTTCAAACATCTTTTTTTACCGCCTTACAGAAATATTACGATTACAAATGCAGTTCTTAAAAGTGTAAGTGGATCTAAAATGCACAGCGTACCCAAAGATTTATAAATACTATAGAGTTTGATTCGACTCAAAATCATTTAAGATTTTTTATAATGACCATTGTCAATACAAATAATTCTAGTTAATCTTGCAAAAAGTCTACGTCCTAGTTCATCGAAGATGTTTGATTGATTTCTAGCGTCATTATCCTTTTCTGTTAACAATACAATAAAGATTGCTATCTAAAAATGCTAGTATTCATTTATCATTTAAGCAAATCAAAACTCCGATAAACTTCAAGCTAATAAGCTCAAGATTAACAAGGCACTTTTTGTTTGTTTGGCTCTTTGCTTTGACAAAATGTATTATAACGTGTAATAATGTTTTCATTGAATAATCTTCAGTTGAAATAAGAACAATAATGTTTTTGTTTTTAAATTTAGGTCTAAAGATAGTTCAAATTATCAATTATATCAGGTCTCAAGATGTAGCTTATCTTGAGGATTTTATACAAAACTATGCCTTCCTTAGAATTCTATCTACCCTTGATATCTACCCTTGATATCGCAGAAAATACTGGAACAGACAGATTTACTGATTTCAAACTTATCCATTTATTAACCTGTTATTTCTCTTATTTCTTTTCTCCTTAGTTAAATGAAATCTAATCAAGAACTCTGAAACTCTGAAACGGATACTACAGTTTTTCGGTCCGAGACAAGAACTCTTCAATAAACATGCGGATGTGAACAATATTTTTTGTGCGTATACAATTAATTTGAAAAGAGGTCGAAATATCATTTAATGTTTGCGACTTTTATTTCATCCTCTTAAAATATTTAAAGGGATGTCCTATAAGTGAAAAAAAAAAGCATATATCAATTAAAATGAAACGAACAGATTAGCGACCTATTCGACCGCGCTGACAAATTTGAGACTTTTTTTGGCAAAATTAACTCTATTAAGGTCAACGACTCAAAAACATGGGCGACCCAAGGAGACGAACTATCATACGGTTTTCATATCTGTATCTTGCAAACTAGTAATCATTGAAATTCTAGATTCCCATTCATAAAGTCTTCGAGTTATAAATATTTTTGATCTTATGTTAAAGACCTATACCGTAACAGAATTAGTGGGGAATGGTGTTTGATAATTATCTATATAGAACCAAGTAATTTTTTTTCTAAAAAAAAAAAAAAAAAAAAAAAAGGAACACCGCGACAAATATTTCCAGTGGTGTAATAAATAAATATTGATCAAAACTTTCTATTTTCAGAGGTATTATTGTTTAGCTTAAAGCAATAAATATTTAAATGAAAAAAAAAGCATTTTCTCATCATTTGTAAATTAGTTTGTATTTTTTTCCTATTCTTATAATCAGGCTCATAGTCTTAGGCTTATCCTCTGAATTGATTTACGAGTTTCATCTAGCAATTACATGTGCGGCCTACACGCGTTTTATCAACAAAGCATCAGAACATGAGAAAACAAAAAATGAAACAAAACATACCTTTACAAATGTATGCGCTTGTAATTTTCGAATCATGGACGTATCCAGGTTTACACTTACATGTCCAAAAATAGCATTCGAACTTGCATTTTTTATGTGCGGGAGCCGTCAAACTGCAATTCTTTCGATCTGAACAAAATTATATCAATGCAGTGACATTTTCAATTTAAACATAAAAAAGCTGCAGCATTGTATACTTAATCTAATGTAACGTTATCTTCTGACGCAGGAGAAAAGATAGAGTTTATGATTATAATTGATTAGATTAAATCGTATTATTCTTACAGCAAAAAGACTTCAAAATCACAAAGGCTCATCAATTATTTCACTGATCTCTATATTTTTTCAATACGCGCGCAGATTTCATTAACAGCTAGCAATGCACATGGCAATAAAACGCTTGTTTAATTTTTTTTTTTCAACTCAGTGAAAATGTAAAAAAAATGTACCCGTATTCTAATACTTTTTTTTTATTTAAAAAGAAGAAATATATTAGTTCGCGTACACAACCCCGCGGCAAAAACTTGAGAATATTACATAATGTTTTTTTTTATATTGTATTTTATTTATTTTTTTTATTTGCTCTTTCGAAAGTTGCAGTTAAAATTTTCCCTTCCTGCTTATCGTACAGTTTTATGTCCTATTCTTCTCTTGAAAATATTGTTGTGCATAGATTTATATTAGAAATAAAGAAAAGCAAAATATAACAAAAACAAAACGAAACAACGTTACCTTAAATTCGTTCTGATCAAAAAATTTGAAAAGGTGATGAACAAGGAATCAACACCTCTACTCTTTATTTTATAGATCTATTGTTAAGCATTCATTAGGTAATAAACTAAACATTCATAGTTGAAATGAAAATAGCGGAGCTAGATTTCAAAGATATTTGACAATACGGCAGAACTGGTTTAACTTTTCTACGAACCTTGGAAAGTTATTGAAAGAATCAGTTCCCAAAGAGTAGTGGCATTATTTTTGCTCTCATGAGGACAGTTTACATTGGTTAATGTTAATATTTTTGTTTTCTCCAGAGCCATTTTAAATCGTCATGGTGGTAAGAACGTTTCAGTGTGTTCTATTTCAAAATATGTAAAGAAATTTTAGACAATATGAAAATTTCAACTCTAGATTTTAAAAATATCCTTCCACTCCTTCGTTTCGCCTAAACTTGTTTTACTTCTACTACTTTCTAGTCAGTCTAAAAAAAAAAGCTTAAATTAAAATAGATTTGAAGTTGTTGCCTAAATTATTGCTTATTGTTTTGTTTTTATACAATTTAGCGAAATATTCCCCAGTTAACAAAAAAGTATCTTAAAAACTAAGATTTATTGCAGTGCAGATTTCCATGAGTGCCTTTGAAAGATTTCAATTAGATATTAACACATCAAACAACTATATGTTAATTAAAATATCTCTAAATATAACAAGAATGTTCTGACTTGCCAGGTTTAGATATGAACTTTCTTTAGTTTAACAATAGTAAGACTTCGAAATCAAATTACTCTCAAGCTTGAACGTTTGATATACAGATAGCAAAGAAGGAGACCCATAACATAAAGGTAATAGATTTTACATTAAAAGAAAAACAACCTTAACTTGAAACATAACACCAACTTCACATTTACCTATTTGATTTTTTTAAAGTTTGAACTTTTATTTGATATATCTTTTCTATCATCAAGATTATTATTACCATAACATTTAGCATGGTCCGCGTCTTTGCAAAAACACCCACTAATGCCATTTTGTTGAATACAGTTGGTATTTGCTTCACAAGGTTTGCAATCTTCAACCCCTGGATAAAGAAGAAAAATGAGAATTTAAGTAAAAAATGATATTCGGTTTAAAAGAGATGAGAAAGAAGAGAAGAAAAGAGAAGAGAGAGAGAGAAAGAGAGAAAGAGAGAGATAAACGAAAAATAAGTACGAAAAAATATATAAAGTTGACATTCATCAAAACACTCGCTTTATTAACATATTACAAGAAAAAAGCAGCACATGACAGGAAAAAAAAAAGAAAAAAATTCTTTTGTCATTTACAGTGGTATACAAAACTATTATTTCATATCAGAGTTTTTTTTGAGCTCCTAAATATGAGTTGTTTGTTCGGGGAATATTTGCCTGTTGTACTCGAAAATTATTAAAACATTCACGAACATTTCAGAGAGAAAATATCATAACAAGGTTATATCTATTAAAATTAAGATGGTAGCCTTTACGACCAATTGGTGCCTGGCTTTCCTCAATATCAAGGTAAGATCAAGGTTGATAGACAATGAATCTCCATTCCAAACTTTATACGAGATAAGGGGGTGGGGGCATTGAGTCTTTGGTCTAGACATAAAGCAATAAAGATAGAGATTTGTAATTTTTTACACACTTTTATTTCTCCATCTTTAGAGTAAAAGGGTACAAAATCAGCCTCTTACTAATCTTCAGCAGCTTTAATGGCATCCCCGTTGTCATAACAAGGGCGTCCTATGAATGAATTTGTTATAAGGGAACAAAGAAAAGTCTGACAGGGGGTTTCTCTTGTGAATAAACCGGGTGTGTCAGTAAATTCCTTGTTTCATGGTGCTTGTGTAGATGAAATCTAACATCAGTATGGCCAAATTGTTCTTCTGGTGAACAGCGTGGTTTGCCATGTGAGCGAGCAAGAGTATAATTATGCAGTAAGGGATGCAATCATAGAGCTTTCCATGACTTTTTCTCTCTTATTCGGACCGCATTTTTCTCCGTCTCATGTGATGCTTTGTCTAGGTAGTCATTCGTAATTGTTCTTTCACAAATCCAGAGACGAAACAACATGACCTTTCCACAAGGTGGAAAGGTTTTCCATTGCGTGGAGGACAATCGTTTTTTTGTGTTCTGGATCAATTCGATAATCAAGCAATACTCAACTGACTTCATGGTGCAGCTTTGACAATGAAAAACAAAATACATTTTACTTTAGTTTCATTAAACACGCTAAAAAGTGCCTACCTACCATCCGATTTGCTTGTAATTTGCATCGTGCGTTTCAAAGTAATGATCTAAAGCCGGATAAAATTTCAAAACTCTACTACAAAATCTTATGACTCAAACCAACGACTTCTTCAACCCCCTTGTAATTATGTTTTATATAGCTTTAATATCGAGATTATAACATCGTGTAATTGGTAGAATTTACAATCAAGAGCCTATCTCTTTCTAAAGTGTATAGATCGAAATTTTCTGAAACTCCTATGTAACTTTCTATTTTGCATATAAATTGGTAAGCTTCTATGTTTTTGCTAAATGTTTATTTGTTCATTTTTTTAGTGCCAGTGCCTGCTACTCTCCAATGCTTATAGCTTTTTCTTTGAAAGAAATACAGGTTTTTTCATTTTGGTTATAATTTTTTGGAGTAGACTATTTTCGATAACATTTCTCCGTCCACCTGTTTTTCCGTGCTCAATAATAAAACTGATCTCTTTTTTTTTCTTTCTAAATGATTGTTTACGTTTTTTTTTGTTTTTTGTTTTTTGCATTACTTATATAAACTACATCACCTTTATATTTTCCCGAACTCAAGCGTAAATATGCGGCAGTGGAAAAGGAAAGGTCCTTAGTTGGATACTTCTAATACTTTATCTCTCTCATTTCTTAAGGTTTATCTTGTTCAAGGACTCATGAAAAAAAAACTCCTCATAAAGAAATAGTGATTCTATGTTTTATACGTATTTCATTTGCCATCCTTTACACACAAGCTCTGTAAAAAAAATTAAGATGTGCTTTAATTGCGTCCTCTGTAGATTTTAAAGTTATTCTACAAAAAGGATATGGGAACCTGAGTACTTTTAAGTCAAGAAAAGTTTTCACTGCATTCATGACCTCATTTCCTACTCAATTTTCTCTTTTCTCATCATATGGCCAAGGATATTTGCCTTGCGTTTATGTGTTCTATTTGTGTGAATTTGTCAGCTTATCGCAACACTTTTTGTTTGACTTCTTTGTAATCCATGTGATTCGTCACAGTTTCTGTAGAAATCACAGTTATGCTGCATCGAGTTTCTGTTGTAACTGTTATGAAATTCCAGGACTCGCATCCATACACCAAAATGAGTTGACCAGGGGGGGGGGGGGCTCTTTTCTTTGTGTGGATGGAGATATCTTTCTTTGCTAGTACCGATTTAATTCTAAAAAGCTTTTTTGCTTGTGCTATTTTCCATGCTATGTTAATGCTGTTGCGTCATTCGCTTGATACCAAGTATTTGAATTGATCACGTTGTTTGTGTTTATTCTCTTTGAAAAAGATGCAGATCTGTGAACACTCATTGTTTCGACCGACGACCATTACTTCTATCTTTTCACTTAAATTCTCACGCTTTCTTCCATTTTTCTTCAACTTTGTCCATTGATCAATTCAAGTCCTCTTTATTTTCTGCAATTAATTAAGAGTACAGTGTCATTCGCGTATCTTAACTTGAATAAGTTCTTCTCTCCTACTTTAATTCCTGGATATCCTTGGAGATTGGGCATGATTATTTCTCTGTAGTGAGAGAAAAGATATGGGGAAATCAGTTGTCCTTGTCTGAGACCACGATTTACTTTGTAAGTAAGCTGATTTCGCCGTCAAATGTCATTCCTGTGGTCTGTTCACAGTATATATATTTGTTTTTCATTCGGACAACTTTTCCATCTATTTTTAACTGTGTTAGTTGTGACGTTATCTCATCATGTCGCACTCTCGTCATGTCGTACTCTGTAAAATGATTTGATGTAGCCAATCAAACACAGGTATGCACCTTTTTATACTTCCAAAGCTCGTTCAATTATAGTTCAAAGGATGGAGACAACATTTGTTAAACGTTTTACCGCCACAAATCCTCATTTATCCTCTTTTGTTTTGATTTTTTTTGTTTCTGATTCGCATCATGATAATTCCCTAGAGCATTTTGTGGACATGACTCTTAAGACTGATTGCTCGATGTAATCACATTCTATTGCCCCTGGTTTCGTTAGCAGTACTAAAATCAGTGTAAAAGAAAATGTCTGATGGAATGTGACTAGTTTAAGAGTTTTTGTTAAGTACTATCTTCAAGTGATTCTAAAAGTTCCACTAACATACTGTTTGGGCATATTGTTCTGCCTGATTTCATTTTTCGTATTGCTGCCCGAGTCTCATCTTTTATGATAGGTGAACCAGCAAAATTGTGATTTAATTGCATTGCAATACTTTCTTTAGTCCTAAAAATCGTTAACGTATCTGCTCTGCACATCTGCCTATGATCTTTAATTCTTCCATAAGGATGTCACTGTTTTTTTAGTACTTTTGACCTCCTGGGGATGAACAGGTTTTCTTTACAAAACTGTCTTCACTGTATCTTTGTATTATCTTCTCAATACTTTTGTGGCAAAGATCTATGTTTCCGTCTTTGTTATTGAAATATTTATCATTTGGGATCATCTCATTTGTTTTTACTTATTTCCTTATGCAATATTTAATTTTTTTGTATTTTTTTAACTCGGCTCTTTCCCCATCACGTCCAAATATCCTTCATCATCCACTTTTACTTTGTTTTCCTTTCCATCCTTAATATTTGTTCCCGCGCTGCTTCTGATCTGCTACTTTCAAACTTACCCACTGTTAGTAAACTTTGTCAGCTTCTCCGCAAAATTCATATTTATTTAGAATAGCCAAGTGATATTTTCGAAGAAGGGTCTGCTTGACTTTAATACAGCTATGAAAAGGTTCATGTATTTAGGTTCCCTCCATACCATCATGATAAATATAAAAAATGTATAGTTCTATAGTATTATGTCAGATTATACAAATGAAATGGATTTATAGTGACTTTTTCTGTAGGTAATTTATTAAGAATAAAAACATGGTCAATACTTAAGTGTATCATAATTAAGGGAAGTTAATTAAAATTTTTTCGAAATTATGGAATTCCAACCAGTTAAGATATATTACGTGCATATAGTATTAAAAGTTTAAAAAGCAATGTTATGAAGGTGAACAAGATCATCAAAAAGAATTAAAAAAAACGCAGATTAGGATCTTACGTAAACAACTAAAGTTGTCTTTCTGACGGTATCCGTGTTTGCATTTACAACGAAACGATCCAGGCACGTTTTCACACTGGCTGTTGGAGCTGCAGTTGTGAGTCTTCTCCCGACACTCGTCTTTGTCTTCACAATATCAATAAAAAAAAACAAAAAAAAAAACTTTGAAATAACTTTAAATACTAATCGAGTATTCGAAAGACAGAGAGGGAAAGAGAGAAAGAGAGAGAGAGAGAGAGAGAGAGAGAGAGAGAGAGAGAGAGAGAGAGAGAGAGAGAGAGAGAGAGAGAGAGAGAAAGATACTGTAAGCAGCTGGGGTCAAGACAAAGCATGAATAGTTCTTTACTTAACATCAGTTCACCGACCCGTGGTTGCTTTTCATACTTGTTTAGGGAACGGTAGACATGCACATATAAATAAGGGAGGAAATGATGCGGTAATTCACGAAAGCATTTCATGCAATCAAAGTCAACCAAAAAGCTATGTAGTTTATGAAAGACTTGCAGAACTTCTAGCATAGGACTCAAGAAAAAAAGCGTACACACACATAATGTAAATATATGTTTATATATATATATATATATATATATATATATATATATATATGTGTATATTGCAAAACAAATATATGCAAAACCAAAACTCTTTCCTTTGCAGGATTAAGATCTCTGGAAGAGGCTATGGTATGTTTTGCTCTAAACATGTTAATTTCTATCATGAAATCACTCGACCATATGTCAATTGTAACGGCTATGCCATTATTGAACCAAGACAAAAGAACTCAACAGATTCTGACAGATTCTCGCTGCAGTCCAGAGACAGTTTTTTTTTTTCCTTTTCACAACCAAAAGGTTACGAAAAAATGAAATGATCGCAAAAATGACGACGAAAATAAAGCTCGCAAGATAAGGCTAAAGAAAGTCATACTATTCCTTCCATTTTCACAGTGTAATAAGATGTATTGAGAATTGGATTGAGAATAAGCGGTTATTTTAAATCCGTTATCATATCTCAAATTGCATGAAATTATAATATACTATGCGAAAGCTGAGTGAAAAATCTATAATCCTCGACAATGAAGCTATCAACATCAAGATTTAGCTGAACTCACCTTTACATGAAAAATCATCAACACGATAAAATCCAGACGACAAACACGGGCATTTGTAACCACCGACTGTGTTTAAGCATCTGGTGTTGGTCCCACATTTATGAGCACGTGACCCTTCTTTATACACACACTCGTCGATGTCTGCCAAGAAAGGCCAGGCGTTTGTATGATATAAACCAATGATTTCTCTTTTGACCGACTTACTTCATTTTCTAAACATTTTTTTTTCGTTTCTTTTTAAATCTCGAAACTCTACAAACAGAAATACATTTTAAATGTGTACAATTTAACAATCCTTCAGATGAGCATTCATTCACGTTATTCAGTTTAATCAAGACTTGTTCAAATGTGAAGATTTTATAACTGTATATAAGTAGTACTACGAGCTCACTGATCCTTATAACAAGTACTCTAACGTGTCGATTCTGTAACATAATTTTGTAACTAACCCTAATGGTATAAAAGCGTACACACACATAATGTTAATATATATTTATACATATATATATATATATATATATATATATATATATATATATATATATATATATATTGCTAAACAAATATAAGCAAAACCAAACCTCTTCGCTATGCAGGATTAAGATCTCTGGATGACCCTATGGTATGTTTTGCTCTAAACATGTTAATTTCTATCATGAAATCACTCGACCATATGTCAATTGTAACGGCTATGCCATTATTGAACCAAGACAAAAGAACTCAACAGATTCTGACACATTCTCGCTGCAGCTCCGAGAAATATTTTTTTTCTTTCCACAACCAAAAGGTTAGGAGAAATGAAATGATCGCAACAATGACGACGAAAAAAAGCTCGTAGGCGAAGGCTAAAGAAAGTCATACTAATCCTTCCATTTTCACAGTGTAATAAGATGTATTGAGATTTGGGTTGAGAATAAGCGGTTATTTTAAATCCTTTATCATATCTCTATTTCCATGAAATTATAAAATACTATGCGAAAGCTGAGTGAAAAATCTATAATCCTCGATAATGAAACTATCAACATCAAGGTTTAGCTGAACTCACCTTTACATGAAAAATCATCAACACGATAAAATCCAGACGACAAACACGGGCATTTGTAACTACCGACTGTATTTAAGCATCTGGTGTTGGCCCAACATTTATGAACACGTGACCCTTCTTTATACACACACTCGTCGATGTCTGCCGAAAAAGGCAAGGCGTTTGTATGGTATAAACCAATGATTTCTCTTTTTACCAACTTACTTCATTTTCTAAACAATTTATTTTCGTTTCTTTTTAAATCTCGAAACTCTACGAACAGAAAGAAATTTTAAATGTGTACAATTTAACAATCCTTGAGATGAGCATTCATTAACGTTATTCAGTTTCATCAAAACTTGTTCAAATGTAAAGATTTTATAACTCTATAAAATTAGTTTTACGAGTTTACTGATCATTATGACAAGTACTCTAGCGTGTCGATTCTGTAACATAATTTTGTAACCAACCCTAATGGTATAATGTATTTATTTAGCATAAAAAAAGAAAAAAAAAAACATTTGGTGTAAGTGTTAGCCGAAATGCAAAATTTTCATTATTGAGTTGTCTCAAGACGTCAAGACTGATCCACTTGGCTGCAACTCTGTAGCAATTTTGATCATTGTTATTACTTATAAATAGAATATAGATGATACACATTCTTCCTGTGGAATTTGCAAACATCTTTTTTTACCGCCTTACAGAAATATTAGGATTACAAATGCAGTTCTTAAAAGAGTAAGTGGCTCTAAAATGCACAGCGTACCCAAAGATTTATAAATACTATAGAGTTTGATTCGCCTCAAATTCATTTAAGATTTTTTAAAATCACCATTGTCAATACAAATAATTCTAGTTAATCTCGCAAAAAGTCTGTGTACTAGTTCATCGAAGATGTTTGATTTCTAGCGTCATTATCCTTTTCTGTCAACATACAATAAAGATTGCTATCTAAAGTTGCTAGATTTCATTTTCAATTAAGCAAATCAAAACTCCGATCAACTTCAAGCTCATAAGCTCAAGATTAACAAGGCACTTTTTGTTTTTTTGGCTCATTGCTTTGAAAAAATGTTTTATAACGTGTAATAATTTTTTCATTGAATAATCTTCAGTTGAAATAAAAACAATAATGTTTTTGTTTTTAAATTTAGGTCTAAAGATAGTTCAAATTATCAATATAAATATATCAGGTCTCAAGATGTAGCTTATCTTGAGGATTTTATACAAAACTATGCCTTCCTTAGAATTCTATCTATCCTTGATATCGCAGAAAATACTGGAACAGACAGATTTACTGATTTCAAACTTATGCATTTATTAACCTGTTATTTCTTTTCTCCCTAGTTAAATGAAATCTAATCAAGAACTCTGAAACTCTGAAACGGATACTACAGTTTTGCGATCCGAGACGAGAACTCTTCAATAAACATGCGGATGTAAACAATAAAATTATTGTTTGTGCGTATACAATTAATTTGAAAAGAGGTCGAAATATCATTTAATGTTTGGGACTTTTATTTCATCCTCTTAAAATATTTTAAGTGATGTCGTATAAGTGAAAAAAAAAACATATATCAATTAAAATGAAACTAACTGATTAGCGACTTATTCGACCGCGCTGACAAATTTGAGACTTTTCTTGGCAAAATTAACTCTAGCAAAGTCAACGACTCAAAAACATGGGCGACCCAAGGAGACGAACCATGATACGGTTTTCATATCTATATCTTGCAAACTAGGAATCATAGAAATTCTAGATTCCCATTCATAACGTCTTCGAGTTATAAATACTTTTGATCTTATGTTAAAGACCTATACCGTAACAGATTTAGTGGGGAATGGTGTTTGATAATTATCTATATAGAACCAAGTAATTTTTTTTCGAAAAAAAAAAAAAAAAAGGAACACCGCGACAAATATTTCCAGTGGTGTATTAAATAAACATTGATCAAAACTTTCTATTTTCAGAGGTATCATTGTTTAGCTTAAAGCAATAAATATTTAAATGAAAAAAAAGCATTTTCTCATCATTTGTAAATTAGTTCGTATTTTTTTCCTATTCTTATAATCAGGCTCATAGTCTTAGGCTTATCCTCTGAATTGATTTACGAGTTTCATCTAGCAATTACATGTGCGGCCTACACGCGTTTTATCAACAAAGCTTCAGAACATGAGAAAACAAAAACAAAAAAAAAAGAAAAAAAAAACATACCTTTACAAATGTATGCGCTTGTAATTTTGGAATCATGGACGTATCCAGAATTACACTGACATGTCCAAAAATTGCATTCGAACTTGCATTTTTTATGTGCGGGATCCGTCAAACTGCAATTCTTTCGATCTGAACAAAATTATATCAATGCAGTGACATTTCCAATTTCAACATAAAAAAGCTGCAACATTGTATACTTAATCTAATGTAACGTTATCTTCTGACGCAGGAGAAAAGATAGAGTTAATGATTATATTTGATTAGATTAAATCGTATTATTCTTACAGCAAAAAGACTTCAAAATCACAAAGGCTCATCAATTATTTCACTGATCTCTATATTTTTTTAATAGGCGCGCAGATTTCATTAACAGCTAGCAATGCACATGGCAATAAAACGCTTGTTTAATTTTTTTTTTCAACTCAGTGAAAATGTTAAAAAAATGTACCCGTATTCTAATACTTTTTTTTTTTATTTAAAAAGAAGAAATATATTAGTTCGCGTACACAAAGCCGCGGTAAAAACTTGAGAATATTACATAATGTTTTTTTTTATATTGTACTTTTATTTATTTTTTTATTTGCTCTTTCGAAAGTTGCAGTTAAAATTTTTCCTTCCTGCTTATCATACAGTTTTATGTCCTTTTCTTCTCTTGAAAATATTGTTGTGCATAGAGTTACTTTAGAAATAAAGTAAAGCGAAGTATGACAAAAACAAAACGAAACAACGTTACCTTAAATTCGTTCAGATCAAAAAATTTGAAAAGGTGATGAACAAGGAATCAACACCTCTACTCTTTATTTTATAGATCTATTGTTAAGCATTTTTTAAGTAATAAACTAAACATTCACAGTGGAAATGAAAAAAGCGGAGCTAGATATCAAAGATATTTGACAATACGGCAGAACTGGTTAAACTTTTCTACAAACCTTGGAAAGTTATTGGGAGAATCAGTTCCCAAAGAGTAGTAGCATAAATTTTGCTCTCATGAGGGCAGTTTACATTGGTTAATGCTAATATTTTTGTTTTCACCAGAGCCATTTTAAATCGTCATGGTGGTGAGAACTTTTTAGTGTGTTCTATTTCAAAATATGTAAAGAAATTTTAGACAATAGGAAAATCTCAACTTTAGATTTTAAAAATATCCTTCCACTCCTTCGTTTCGCCTAAACTTGTTTTACTTCTACTACTTTATAGTCAGTCTAAAAAAAAAGGTTAAATTAAAATAGATTTGAAGTTGTTGCCTAAATTATTGCTTATTGTTTTGTTTTTATACAATTTAGCGAAATATTCCCCAGTTAACAAAAAAGTAAATTAAAAACTAAAATTTATTGCAGTGCAGATTTCCATGAGTGCCTTTGAAAGATTTCAATTAGATATTAACACATCAAACAACTATGTTAATTAAAATATCTCTAAATATAACAAGAATGTTCTGACTTGCCAGGTTTAGATATGAAATTTTTTTAATTTCACAATATTAAGACTTCGAAATCAAATTACTCTCAAGCATGAACGTTTGATATACAGATAGCAAAGAAGAAGACCCATAACATAAAGGTAATAGATTTTACATAAAAAGAAAAATAACCTTCACTTGAAACATAACACCAACTTCACATTTACCTATTTGATTTTTTTAAAGTTTGAACTTTTATTTGATGTATCTTTCCTATCATCAAGATTATTATTACCATAACATTTAGCATGGTCCGCGTCTCTGCAAAAACACCCACTAATGCCATTTTGTTGAATACAGTTGGTATTTGCTCCACAAGGTTTGCAATCTTCAACCCCTGGATAAAGAAGAAAAATGAGAATTTAAGTAAAAAATGATATTCGGTTTAAAAGAGATGAGAAAGAAGAGAAGAAAAGAGAAGAGAGAAAGAAAGAGAGAAAGAGAGAGATAAACGGAAAATAAGTGGGATAAAATATATAAAGTTGACATTCATAAAAACACTCGCTTTATTAACATGTTACAAGAAAAAAGCAGCACATGACAGGAAAAAAAAAAGAAAAAAATTCTTTTGTCATTTAGAGCGGTATACAAAATTATTATTTCATATCAGAGTTTCCTTGAGCTCCTAAATATGAGTTGTTTGTTCGGGGAATATTTGCCTGTTGTACTCGAAAATTATTAAAACATTCACGAACATTTCAAAGAGAAAATAACATAACAAGGTTATATATATTAAAGTTACGATGGTAGCCTTTACGACCAATTGGTGCCTGGCTTTCCTCAATATCAAGGTAAGATCAATGTTGATCGAGAATGAATCTCAATTCCAAACTTTATACGAGATAAGGGGGTGTGGGCATTAAGTCTTTGGTCTAGACATAAAGCAATAAAGATAGAGATTTGTAATTTCTTACACACTTTTATTTTTCCATCTTTAGAGTAAAAGGTTACAAAATCAGCCTCTTACTAATCTTCAGCAGCTTTAATGGCATCCCCGTTGTCATAACAAGGGCGTCCTATAAGTGGTTTTGTTATAAGGGAACAAAGAAAAGTCTGACAGGGGATTTCTCTTGTGAATAAACCGGGTGTGTCAGTAAATTCCTTGTTTCATGGTGCTTGTGTAGATGAAATCTAACATCAGTATGGCCAAATAGTTCTTCTGGTCAACAGCGTGGTTTGCCATGTGAGCGAGCTATAATTATGCAGTAAGGGATGTAATGATAGAGCTTTCCATGACTTTTTCTCACTAATTCGGACCGCATTTTTCTCAGTCTCATGTGATGCTTTGTCTAGGTAGTCATTCGTAATTGTTCTTTCATAAATACAGAGACGAAACAACATGACCTTTCCACCAGGTGGAAAGGTTTTCCATTGCGTGGAGGACAATCGTTTTTTTGTTCTGGATCAATTCGATAATCAAGCAATACTCAACTGGCTTCATGGTGAAGCTTTGACAATGAAAAACAAAATACATTTTACTTTATTTTCATTAAACACGCTAACAAGCGCCTACCTACCATCAGATTTGCTTGTAATTTGCATCGTGCGTTTCAAAGTAATGATCTAAAGGCGGATAAAATTTCAAAACTCTACTACAAAATCTTATGACTCAAACCAACGACTTCTTCACCCCCTTGTAATTATGTTTTATATAGCTTTAATATCGAGATTATAACATCGTGTAATTGGTGGAATTTACAATCAAGAGCCTATCTGCTTCTAAAGTATATAGATTGAAATTTTCTGAAACTCCTATGTAACTTTCTATTTTGCATATAAATTGGTAAGCTTCTTTGTTTTTGCTAAATGTTTATTTGTTCATTTTTTAGTGCTAGTGCCTGCTACTCTCCAATGCTTAACGCTTTTACTCTGAAAGAAATACAGGTTTTTTCATTTTGATTATAATTTTTTTAAGTAGACTATTTTAGATAACCTTTCTCCGTCCACCTGTTTTTCCGTGCTCAATAATAAAACTGATCGCTATTTTTTTTTCTTTCTTCATGATTGTTTACGTTGTTTTTTTTTTTTTTTTGGCATTACTTATATAAACTACATGACCTTTATATTTTCCCGAACTCAAGCGTAAATATGCGGCTGTGGAAAAGGACAGGTCTTTAGTTGGATACTTCTAATACTTTATCTCTCTCATTTCTTAAGGTTTATCTTGTTCAAGGACTCATGAAAAAAAAACTCCTCATAAAGAAATAGTGATTCTATGTTTTATACGTATTTCATTTGCCATCCTTTACACACAAGCTCTGTAAAAAAAATTAAGACGTGCTTTAATTGCGTCCTCTGTAGATTTTAAAGTTATTCTACAAAAAGGATATGGAAACCTGAGTACTTTTAAGTCAAGAAAACTTTTCACTGCATTCATGACCTCATTTCCTACATTAGTTAGTCTTTTCTCATCACATGGCCAAGGATATTATCTTTGCGTTTACGTGTTCTATTTGTGTGATTTTGTCAGCTTATCGCAACACTTTTTGTTTGACTTCTTTGTAATCCATGTGATTCGTTGCAGTTTCTGTAGAAATCACAGTTATGCTGCATCGAGTTTCTGTTGTAACTGTTTTGAAAATCCAGGACTCGCATCCATACACCAAAATGAGTTGACCAGGGGGGCTCTTTTCTTTGTGTGGATGGAGATATCTTTCTTTGCTAGTACCGATTTAATTCTGAAAAGCTTTTTTGCTTGTACTATTTTCCATGCTATGTTAATGCTGTTGCGTCATTCGTTTGATACCAAGTATTTGAATTGATCACGTTGTTTGTGTTTATTCTCTTTGAAAAAGATGCAGATCTGTGAACACTCATTGTTTCGACCGACGACCATTACTTCTATCTTTTCACTTAAATTCTCACGCTTTCTTCCATTTTTCTTCTTCAACTTTGTCCATTGATCATTGCAAGTCCTCTTTATTTTCTGCAATTAATTAATTAAGAGTACAGTGTCATCTGCGTATCTTAACTTGATTAAGTTCTTCTATCCTACTTTAATTCCTGGGTATCCTTGGAGATTGTGCATGATTATTTCTCTGTAGTGAGAGAAAAGATGTGGGGAAACCAGTTGTCCTTGTCTGAGACCACGATTTACTTTGTAAATAAGCTGATTTCGCCGTCAAATGTCATTCCTGTTGTCTGTTCACAGTATATATATTTGTTTTTGTTTTGGACAACTTTTCCATCTATTTTTAACTGTGTTAGTTGTGACGTTATCTCATCGTGTCGCACTCTCATCATATCGTACTCTGTAAAATGATTTGATGTAGCCAATCAAGCACAGGTATGCACCTTTTTATACTTCCAAAGCTCGTTCAATTGTAGTTCAAAGGATGGAGACAGCATTTGTTGAACGTTTTACCGCCACAAATCCTCACTTATCCTCTGCTTTTTTTTTTTTTTGTTTCTGACTCGCATCACGATAATTACCTTGAGCATTTTGTGGACATGACTCTTAAGACTGATTGCTCGATGTAAACACAATCTATTGCCCCTGGTTTCATTAGCAGTAACAAAATCAGTGTATAAGATTTGAAAATGCCTGATGGAATGTGACTAGTTTAAGAGTTTTCGTTAAGTAATATCTTCAAGTGATTCTAAAAGTTCCACTAACATACTGTTTGGGCATATTGTTTTGCCTGATTTTATTTTTCGTATTGCTGTCCGGGTCTCATCTTTTTTGATAGGTGAACCAGCAAGATTGTTATCTAATTGCATTGCAATACTTTCTTTATTCCTAAAAATCGTTAACGTATCTACTCTACACATCTGCCTAGAATCATTAATTCTTTCATAAGGATGTCACTGGTATTTTAGTACTTTTGACCTCCTGGGGATGAGCAGGTTTTCTTTACAAAACTGTCTTCACTGTATCTTTGTATTATCTTCTCAATACTTTTGTGGCAAAGATCGATGTTTCCGTTTTTGTTATTGAAATATTTATCATTTTGGGATCATCTCATTTGTTTTTACTTATTTCCTTATGCAATGTTTCAATTTTTTGTATTTTTTTAACTCGGCTCTTTTCCCCATCACGTCCAAATATCCTTCATCATCCACTTTTATTTTGTTTTCCTTTCGATTCTTAATATTTGTTCCCCGCGCTTCGCTTCTTGATCTCTGCTACTTTCTAAACTTACCCACTGTTGGTAAACTTTCTCAGCTTCTCCGCAAAATCTTCATATTTATTTTGAACA
>JAWDGP010000370.1:0-21678 GCA_033675545.1 Elysia crispata
CACTCTTCCTGACCATCTGCCTCCCTCCACATCACATCTTCACTCTCTTCCTGATTATCTGCACTCCTCTCCATCACTTCACTCTTCCTGACCCATCTACCTCCCTCCACATCACTTCACTCTTCCTGACCATCTGTCTCCTCCACATCACTTCACTCTTCCTGACCATCTGTCTCCCTCCACATCACTTCACTCTTCCTGACCATCTGCCTCCCTCCACATCACTTCACTCTTCCTGACCATCTGCCTCCCTCCACATCACTTCACTCTTCTTGACCATCTGTCTCCCTCCACATCACTTCACTCTTCCTGACCATCTGCCTCCCTCTAATTCTCTTTCTGAAGTCCACATCACTTCACTCTTCCTGACCATCTGCCTCCCTCTAATTCTCTTTCTGAAGTCGACATCACTTCACTCTTCCTCACCTTCTGCCTCCCTCTAATTCTCTTTCTGAAGTCCACATCACTTCACTCTTCCTGACCATCTGTCTCCCTCTAATTCTCTTTCTGAAGTCCACATCACTTCACTCTTCCTGACCATCTGTCTCCCTCTACATCACTTCACTCTTCCTGACCATCTGCCTCCCTCCATCACTTCACTCCTCCTGACCATCTGCCTCCCTCCACATCCTCCACTCTTCCTGACCATCTGCCTCCCTCCACATCACTTCACTCTTCCTGACCATCTGTCTCCCTCTACATCACTTCACTCTTCCTGACCATCTGTCTCCCTCCACATCACTTCACTCTTCCTGACCATCTGTCTCCCTCTATATCACTTCACTCTTCCTGACCATCTGTCTCAATCTAATTCTCTTTCTGAAGTCCACATCACTTCACTCTTCCTGACCATCTGTCTCCCTCCACATCACATCACTCTTCCTGACCATCTGCCTCCCTCCATGTCATTCCACTCTTCCTGACCATCTGTCTCCCTCCATATCACTTCACTCTTCCTGACCATCTGTCTCCCTCCACATCACTTCACTCTTCTTGACAATCTTTCTCCCTCCACATCACTTCACTCTTCCTGACCATCTGTCTTCCTCCACATCACTTCAAGCTTCCTGACCATCTGTCTCCCTCCACATCACTTCACGCTTCCTGACCATCTGTCTCCCTCCACATCACTCCACTCTTCCTGACCATCTGCCTCCCTCCACATCACTTCACTTTTCCTGACCATCTGCCTCCCTCCACATCACTTCACTCCTCCTGACCATCTGTCTCCCTCCACATCACTTCACTCTTCCTGACCATCTGTCTCCCTCCAGATCACTTCACGCTTTCTGACCATCTGTCTCCCTCCACATCACTCCCTCTTCCTGACCATCTGTCTCCTTCCACATCACTTCACTCTTCCTGACCATCTGTCTCTCTCTAATTCTCTTTCTGAAGTCCACATCACTTCACACATCCTGACCATCTGTCTCCCTCTACAACACTTCACTCTTCCTGACCATCTGCCTCCCTCCATGTCATTCCCTCTTCCTGACCATCTGTCTCCCTCCATATCACTTCACTCTTCCTGACCATCTATCTCCCTCCTTATCACTTCACTCTTCCTGACCATCTGCCTCCCTCCACATCACTTCACTCTTCCTGACCATCTGCCTCCCTCCACATCACTTCAATCTTCCTGACCATCTGCCTCCCTCCACATCACTTCACTCTTCCTGACCATCTGTCTCCCTCCACATCACTTCACTCTTCCTGACCATCTGCCTCCCTCCACATCACTTCACTCTTCCTGACCATCTGTCTCCCTCCACATCACTTCACTCTTCCTGACCATCTGTCTCCCTCCACATCACTTCACTCTTCCTGACCATCTGTCTCCCTCCACATCACTTCACTCTTCCTGACCATCTGTCTCCCTCCACATCACTTCACTCTTCCTGACCATCTGCCTCCCTCCACATCACTTCACTCTTCCTGACCATCTGCCTCCCTCCACATCACTTCACTCTTCCTGACCATCTGCCTTTCTCCACATCACTTCACTCTCTTCTGACCATCTGTCTCCCTCCACATCACTTCACTCTTCCAGACCATCTGTCTCCCTCCACATCACTTCACTCTTCCTGACCATCTGCCTACCTCCACATCTCTTCATTCTTCCTGACCATCTGCCTCCCTCCACATCACTTCACTCTTCGTGACCATCTGCCTTTCTCCACATCACTTCACTCTTCTTAACCATCTGCCTCCCTCCACATCACTTCACTCTTCCTGACCATCTGTCTCCCTCTACATCCACTTCACTCTTCCTGACCATCTGCCTCCCTCCACATCACTTCACTCCTCCTGACCATCTGCCTTACTCCACATCACTCCACTCTTCCTGACCATCTGTCTCCCTCCACATCACTTCACTCTTCCTGACCATCTGTCTCCCTCTACATCACTTCACTCTTCTTGACCATCTGTCTCCCTCCACATCACTTCACTCTTCCTGACCATCTGCCTCCCTCTAATTCTCTTTCTGAAGTCCACATCACTTCACTCTTCCTAACCTTCTGCCTCCCCTCTAATTCTCTTTCTGAAGTCCACATCACTTCACTCTTCCTGACTATCTGCCTCCCTCTACATCACTTCACTCTTCCTGACCATCTGTCTCCCTCCACATCACTTCACTCTTCCTGACCATCTGCCTCCCTCCACATCACTTCACTCTTCCTGACCATCTGTCTCCCTCCACATCCTCCACTCTTCCTGACCATCTGCCTCCCTCTACATCACTTCACTCTTCCTGACTATCTGCCTCCCTCTACATCACTTCACTCTTCCTGACTATCTGTCTCCCTCTACATCACTTCACTCTTCCTGACCATCTGCCTCCCTCTAAATCACTTCACTCTTCCTGACAATCTGTCTCCCTCCACATCACTTCACTCTTCCTGACCATCTGTCTCCCTCCACATCACTTCACTCTTCCTGACCATCTGTCTCCCTCCACATCACTTCACTCTTCCTGACCATCTGTCTCCCTCCACATCACTTCACTCTTCCTGACCATCTGTCTCCCTCCACATCACTTCACTCTTCCTGACCATCTGTCTCCCTCCACATCACTTCACTCTTCCTGACCATCTGTCTCCCTCCACATCACTTCACTCTTCCTGACCATCTGTCTCCCTCCACATCACTTCACTCTTCCTGACCATCTGTCTCCCTCTAATTCTCTTTCTGAAGTCCACATCACTTCACTCTTCCTGACCATCTGTCTCCCTCTACATCACTTCACTCTTCCTGACCATCTGCCTCCCTCTAATTCTCTTTCTGAAGTCCACATCACTTCACTCTTCCTGACCATCTGTCTCTCTCTAATTCTCTTTCTGAAGTCCATATCACTTCACTCTTCCTGACTATCTGCCTCCCTCTACATCACTTCACTCTTCCTGACCATCTGTCTCCCCTCCACATCACTTCACTCTTCCTGACCATCTGCCCCCCTCCACATCACTTCACTCTTCCTGACCATCTGTCTCCCTCCACATCACTCCACTCTTCCTGACCATCTGCCTCCCTCTACATCACTTCACTCTTCCTGACTATCTGCCTCCCTCTACATCACTTCACTCTTCCTGACTATCTGTCTCCCTCTACATCACTTCACTCTTCCTGACCATCTGCCTCCCTCTAAATCACTTCACTCTTCCTGACAATCTGTCTCCCTCCACATCACTTCACTCTTCCTGACCATCTGTCTCCCTCCACATCACTTCACTCTTCCTGACCATCTGTCTCCCTCCACATCACTTCACTCTTCCTGACCATCTGTCTCCCTCCACATCACTTCACTCTTCCTGACCATCTGTCTCCCTCCACATCACTTCACTCTTCCTGACCATCTGTCTCCCTCCACATCACTTCACTCTTCCTGACCATCTGTCTCTCCTCCACATCACTTCACTATTCCTGACCATCTGTCTCCCTCAACATCACTTCACTCTTCCTGACCATCTGCCTCCCTCTAATTCTCTTTCTGAAGTCCACATCACTTCACTCTTCCTGACCATCTGCCTCCCTCCACATCACTTCACTCTTCCTGACCATCTGCCTCCCTCCACATCACTTCACTCTTCCTGACCATCTGTCTCCCTCCACATCACTTCACTCTTCCTGACCATCTGCCTCCCTCCACAACACTTCACTCTTCCTGACCATCTGTCTCAATCTAATTCTCTTTCTGAAGTCCACATCACTTCACTCTTCCTGACCATCTGCCTCCCTCCACATCACTTCACTCTTCCTGACTATCTGCATCCCTCCATGTCACTTCACTCTTCCTGACCATCTGTCTCTCTCCACATCACTTCACTCTTCCTGACCATCTGTCTCCCTCCATATCACTTCACTCTTCCTGACCATCTGTCTCCCTCCACATCACTTCACTCTTCCTGACAATCTGTCTCCCTCCATATCACTTCACTCTTCCTGACCATCTGCCTCCCTCCACATCACTTCACTCTTCCTGACCATCTGTCTCCCTCCACATCACTTCACTCTTCCTGACCATCTGTCTCCCTCCACATCACTTCACTCTTCCTGACCATCTGGCTCCCTCCACATCACTTCACTCTTCCTGACCATCTGTCTCCCTCCACATCACTTCACTCTTCCTGACCATGTGTTTGCTTCCACATCACTTCACTCTTCCTGACCATCTGCCTCCATCCACATCACTTCACTCTTCCTGACCATCTGTCTCCCTCCACATTACTTCACTCTTCCTGACCATCTGTCTCCCTCTAATTCTCTTTCTGAAGTCCACATAACTTCACTCTTCCTGACCATCTGTCTCCCTCCACATCACTTCAAGCTTCCTGACCATCTGTCTCCCTCCACATCACTTCACGCTTCCTGACCATCTGTCTCCCTCCACATCACTCCACTCTTCCTGACCATCTGCCTCCCTCCACATCACTTCACTCTTCATGACCATCTGCCTCCTCCACATCACTTCACTCTTCCTGACCATCTGTCTCCCTCCACATCAATTCACTTTTCCTGACCATCTGTCTCCCTCCACATCACTTCACTCTTCCTGACCATCTGTCTCCCTCTAATTCTCTTTCTGAACTCCACATCACTACACTCTTCCTGACCATCTGTCTCCCTCCACATCACTTCACTCTTCCTGACCATCTGTCTCCCTCCACATCACTTCACTCTTCCTGACCATCTGCCTCCCTCCACATCACTTCACTCTTCCTTACCATCTGTCTCCCTCCACATCACTACACTCTTCCTGACCATCTGTCTCCCTCCACATCACTTCACTCTTCCTGACCATCTGTCTCCATCTAATTCTCTTTCTTAAGTCCACATCACTTCACTCTTCCTGACCATCTGTCTCCCTCCACATCACTTCACTCTTCCTAACCATCTGTCTCCCTCCACATCACTTCACTCTTCCTGACCATCTGTCTCCCTCCACATCACTTCACTCTTCCTGACCATGTGTCTCCCTTCACATCACTTCACTCTTCCTGACCATCTGCCTCCCTCCACATCACTTCACTCTTCCTGACCATCTGCCTTTCTCCACATCACTTCACTCTTCCTGACCATCTGCCTCCCTCCACATCACTTCACTCTTCCTGACCATCTATCTCCCTCCACATCACTTCACTCTTCCTGACCTTCTGCCTCCCCTCTAATTCTCTTTCTGAAGTCCACATCACTTCACTCTTCCTGACCTTCTGCCTCCCTCTAATTATCTTTCTGAAGTCCACATCACTTCACTCTTCCTGACCTTCTGCCTCCCTCTAATTCTCTTTCTGAAGCCCACATCACTTCACTCTTCCTGACCTCTTGACTCCCCCTAATTCTCTTTCTGAAGTCCACATCACTTCACTCTTCCTGACCACATGGCTCCCTCTACATCACTTACCTCTTCCTGACCATCTGTCTCCCTCCACATCACTTCACTCTTCCAGACCATCTGCCTCCCTCCACATCACTTCACTCTTCCTGACCATCTGCCTCCCTCTAATTCTCTTTCTGAAGTCCACATCACTTCACTCTTCCTGACCATCTGTCTCCCTCCACATCACTTCACTCTTCCTGACCATCTGTCTCCCTCCACATCACTTCACTCTTCCTGACCATCTGTCTCCCTCCACATCACTTCACTCTTCCTGACCATCTGTCTCCCTCTACATCACTTCACTCTTCCTGACCATCTGCCTCCCTCCACATCACTTCACTCTTCCTGACCATCTCTCCCTCCAATTCTCTTTCTGAAGTCCACATCACTTCACTCTTCCTGACCATCTGTCTCCCTCCACATCACTTCACGCTTTCTGACCATCTGTCTCCCTCCACATCACTCCACTCTTCCTGACCATCTGTCTCCTTCCACATCACTTCACTCTTCCTGACCATCTGCCCCCTCTAAATCTTCTTCTGAAGTCCACATCACTTCACTCTTCCTGACCATCTGTCTCCCTCCACATCACTTCACTCTTCCTGACCATCTGCCTCCCTCCACATCACTTCACTCTTCCTGACCATCTGCCTGCCTCCACATCACTTCACTCTTCCTGACCATCTATCTCCCTCCACATCACTTCACTCTTCCTGACCATCTGCCTCCCTCCACATCACTTCACTCTTCCTGACCATCTGCCTCCCTCCACATCACCTCAATCTTCCTGACCATCTGCCTCCCTCCACATCACTTCACTCTTCCTGACCATCTGTCTCCCTCCACATCACTTCACTCTTCCTGACCATCTGCCTCCCTCCACAACACTTCACTCTTCCTGACCATCTGTCTCCCTCCACATCACTTCACTTTTCCTGACAATCTGCCTCCCTCCACATCACTTCACTCTTCCTGACCATCTGTCTCAATCTAATTCTCTTTCTGGAGTCCACATCACTTCACTCTTCCTGACCATCTGTCTCCCTCCACATCACATCACTCTTTCTGACCATCTGCCTCCCTCCATGTCACTCCACTCTTCCTGACCATCTGTCTCCCTCCATATCACTTCACTCTTCCTGACCATCTGTCTCCCTCCACATCACTTCACTCTTCTTGACAATCTTTCTCCCTCCACATCACTTCACTCTTCCTGACCATCTGTCTTCCTCCACATCACTTCAAGCTTCCTGACCATCTGTCTCCCTCCACATCACTTCACGCTTCCTGACCATCTGTCTCCCTCCACATCACTCCACTCTTCCTGACCATCTGCCTCCCTCCACATCACTTCACTTTTCCTGACCATCTGCCTCCCTCCACATCACTTCACTCTTCCTGACCATCTGCCTCCCTCCACATCACTTCACTCTTCCTGACCATCTGTCTCCCTCCACATCACTTCACGCTTTCTGACCATCTGTCTCCCTCCACATCACTCCACTCTTCCTGACCATCTGTCTCCTTCCACATCACTTCACTCTTCCTGACCATCTGCCTCCCTCTAATTCTCTTTCTGAAGTCCACATCACTTCACTCTTCCTGACAATCTCTCTCCCTCCACATCACTTCATTCTTCCTGACCATCTGCCTCCCTCCACATTATTTCACTCTTCCTGACCATGTGTCTCCCTCCACATCACTTCACTCTTCCTGACCATCTGCCTTTCTCCAAATCACTTCACTCTTCCTGACCATCTATCTCCCTCCTTATCACTTCACTCTTCCTGACCATCTGCCTCCCTCCACATCACTTCACTCTTCCTGACCATCTGCCTCCCTCCACATCACTTCAATCTTCCTGACCATCTGCCTCCCTCCACATCACTTCACTCTTCCTGACCATCTGTCTCCCTCCACATCACTTCACTCTTCCTGACCATCTGCCTCCCTCCACATCACTTCACTCTTCCTGACCATCTGTCTCCCTCCACATCACTTCACTCTTCCTGACCATCTGTCTCCCTCCACATCACTTCACTCTTCCTGACCATCTGTCTCCCTCCACATCACTTCACTCTTCCTGACCATCTGTCTCCCTCCACATCACTTCACTCTTCCTGACCATCTGCCTCCCTCCACATCACTTCACTCTTCCAGACCATCTGCCTCCCTCCACATCACTTCACTCTTCCTGACCATCTGCCTGCCTCCACATCACTTCACTCTTCCTGACCATCTATCTCCCTCCACATCACTTCACTCTTCCTGACCATCTGCCTCCTCCACATCACCTCAATCTTCCTGACCATCTGCCTCCCTCCACATCACTTCACTCTTCCTGACCATCTGTCTCCCTCCACATCACTTCACTCTTTCTGACCATCTGCCTCCCTCCACAACACTTCACTCTTCCTGACCATCTGTCTCCCTCTACATCACTTCACTTTTCCTGACCATCTGCCTCCCTCCACATCACTTCACTCTTCCTGACCATCTGTCTCACTCTAATTCTCTTTCTGAAGTCCACATCACTTCACTCTTCCTGACCATCTGTCTCCCTCTACATCACTTCACTCTTCCTGACCATCTGCCTCCCTCCATGTCACTTCACTCTTCCTGACCATCTGTCTCCCTCCATATCACTTCACTCTTCCTGACCATCTGTCTCCCTCCACATCACTTCACTCTTCCTGACAATCTGTCTCCATCCACATCACTTCACTCTTCCTGACCATCTGTCTTCCTCCACATCACTTCAAGCTTCCTGACCATCTGTCTCCCTCCACATCACTTCACGCTTCCTGACCATCTGTCTCCCTCCACATCACTCCACTCTTCCTGACCATCTGCCTCCCTCCACATCACTTCACTTTTCCTGACCATCTGCCTCCCCTCCACATCACTTCACTCTTCCTGACCATCTGTCTCTCTCCACATCACTTCACTCTTCCTGACCATCTGTCTCCCTCCACATCACTTCACGCTTTCTGCCCATCTGTCTCCTTCCACATCACTTCACTCTTCCTGACCATCTGCCTCCCTCTAATTCTCTTTCTGAAGTCCACATCACTTCACTCTTCCTGACAATCTGTCTCCCTCCACATCACTTCATTCTTCCTGACCATCTGCCTCCCTCCACATTATTTCACTCTTCCTGACCATCTGCCTCCCTCTACATCACTTCACTCTTCCTGACCATCTGCCTTTCTCCACATCACTTCACTCTTCCTGACCATCTGCCTTTCTCCACATCACTTCACTCTTCCTGACCATCTGCCTTTCTCCACATCACTTCACTCTTCCTGACCATCTGCCTCCCTCCACATCACTTCACTCTTCCTGACCATCTGCCTCCCTCCACATCACTTCACTCTTCCTGACCATCTGCCTCCCTCCACATCACTTCACTCTTCATGACCATCTGCCTCCCTCCACATCACTTCACTCTTCCTTACCATCTGTCTCCCTCCACATCACTTCACTCTTCCTGACCATCTGTTTCCCTCCACATCACTTCACTCTTCCTGACCATCTGTCTCCCTCCACATCACTTCACTCTTCCTGACCATCTGACTACCTCCACATCACTTCACTCTTCCTGACCATCTGCCTCCCTCCACATCACTTCACTCTTCCTGACCATCTGCCTCCCTCCACATCACTTCACTCTTCCTGACCATCTGTCTCCCTCCAGATCATTTCACCCTTCCTGACTATCTTCCTTCCTCTAATTCTATTTCTGAAGTCCACATCACTTCACTCTTCCTGACCTTCTGCCTCCCTCTAATTCTCTTTCTGAAGTCCACATCACTTCACTCTTCCTGACCATCTGTCTCCCTCCACATCACTTCACTCTTCCTGACCATCTGCCTCCCTCCACATCACTTCACTCTTCCTGACCATCTGCCTCCCTCCACATCACTTCACTCTTCCTGACCATCTGCCTCCCTCCACATCACTTCACTCTTCCTGACCATCTGCCTTTCTCCACAACACTTCACCCTTCCTGACCATCTGCCTCCCTCCACATCACTTCACTCTTCCTGACCATCTGTCTCCCTCCACATCACTTCACTCTTCCTGACAATCTGCCTCCCTCCACATCATTTCACTCTTCCTGATAATCTGCCTCCCTCCACATCACTCCAGTCTTCCTGACCATCTGTCTCCCTCCACATCACTTCACTCTTCCTGACCATCTGTCTCCCTCCACATCACTTCACTCTTCCTGACCATCTGTTTCCCTCCACATCACTTCACTCTTCCTGACCATCTGCCTCCCTTTAATTCTCTTTCTAAAGCCCACATCACTTCACTCTTCCTGACCTTCTGCCTCCCTCTAATTCTCTTTCTGAAGTCCACATCACTTCAGTCTTCCTGACCTTCTGCCTCCCTCTAATTCTCTTTCTGAAGTCCACATCACTTCACTCTTCCTGAACACATGCCTCCCTCCACATCACTTCACTCTTCCTGACCATCTGTCTCCCTCCACATCACTTCACTCTTCCTGACCATCTGCCTCCCTCTAATTCTCTTTCTGAAGTCCACATCACTTCACTCTTCCTGACCATCTGTCTCCCTCCACATCACTTCACTCTTCCTGACCATCTGTCTCCCTCCACATCACTTCACTCTTCCTGACCATCTGTCTCCCTCCACATCACCTCACTCTTCCTGACCTTCTGTCTATCTCTACATCACTTCACTCTTCCTGACCATCTGCCTCCCTCCATATCACTTCACTCTTCCTGACCATCTGCCTCCCTCCAAATCACTTCACTCTTCCTGACCATCTGTCTCCCTCCACATCACTTTACTCTTCCTGACTATATGCCTCCCTCCACATCACTTCACTCTTTCTAACCATCTGTCTCCCTCCACATCACTTCACTCTTCCTGACCATCTGTCTCCCTCCGCATCACTTCACTCTTCCTGACCATCTTCCTCCCTCCACATCACTTCACTCTTCCTGACCATCTGTCTCCCTCCACATCACTTCACTCTTCCTGACCATCTGCCTCCCTCCACATCACTTCACTCTTCCTGACCATCTGTCTCCCTCCACATCACTTCACTCTTCCTGACCATCTGTCTCCCTCCACATCACTCCACTCTTCCTGACCATCTGTCTCCCTCCACATCACTCCACTCTTCATGACCATCTGCCTCCCTCCACATCACTTCACTCTTCCTGACCATCTGCCTCCCTCTACATCACTTCACTCTTCCTGACCATCTGTCTCCCTCCACATCACTTCACTCTTCCTGACCATCTGTCTCCCTCTACATCACTTCACTCTTCCTGACCATCTGCCTCCCTCTAATTCTCTTTCTGAAGTCTACATCACTTCACTCTATCTGACCATCTTACTCAGTCCACATCACTTCACTCTACCTGACCATCTGTCTCCCTCTACATCACTTCACTCTTCCTGACCATCTGTCTCCCTCCTCATCACTTCAATCTTCCTGACCATCTGTCTCCGTAAACATCACTTAACTCTTCCTGACCATCTGCCTCCCTCCACATCACTTCACTCTTCCAGACCATCTGTCTCCCTCCACATCACTTCACTCTTCCTGACCATCTGTCTCCCTCCACATCACTTCACTCTTCCTGACCATCTGCCTCCCTCCACATCACTTCACTCTTCCTGACCATCTGTCTCCCTCCACATCACTTCACTCTTCCTGACCATCTGCCTCCCTCCACATCACTTCACTCTTCCTGACCATCTGTCTCCCTCCACATCACTTCACTCTTCCTGACCATCTGCCTCCCTCCACATCACTTCACTCTTCCTGACCATCTGCCTTTCTCCACATCACTTCACTCTTCCTGACCATCTGCCTCCCTCCACATCACTTCACTCTTCCTGACCATCTGTCTCCCTCCACATCACTTCACTCTTCCTGACCATCTGCCTCCCTCTAATTCTCT
Source organism: Elysia crispata (assembly GCA_033675545.1). NCBI lineage: Eukaryota > Metazoa > Mollusca > Gastropoda > Plakobranchidae > Elysia > Elysia crispata. The sequence goes on from JAWDGP010000370.1 coordinate 11,821, forward strand.
TTCTGAAGTCCACATCACTTCACTCTTCCTGACCTTCTGCCTCCCTCTAATTCTCTTTCTGAAGTCCACATCACTTCACTCTTCCTGACCTTCTGCCTCCCTCTAATTCTCTTTCTGAAGTCCACATCACTTCACTCTTCCTGAACACATGCCTCCCTCCACATCACTTCACTCTTCCTGACCATCTGCCTCCCTCCACATCACTTCACTCTTCCTGACCATCTGTCTCCCTCCACATCACTTCACTCTTCCAGACCATCTGCCTCCCTCCACATCACTTCACTCTTCCTGACCATCTGCCTCCCTCCACATCACTTCACTCTTCCTGACCATCTGTCTCCCTCCACATCACTTCACTCTTCCTGACCATCTGTCTCCCTCTAATTCTCTTTCTGAAGTCCACATCACTTCACTCTTCCTGACCATCTGTCTCCCTCCACATCACTTCACTCTTCCTGACCATCTGTCTCCCTCCACATCACTTCACTCTTCCTGACCATCTGCCTCCCTCCACATCACTTCACTCTTCCTGACCATCTGCCTCCCTCCACATCACTTCACTCTTCCTGACCATCTGTCTCCCTCCACATCACTTCACTCTTCCTGACCATCTGTCTCCCTCCACATCACTTCACTCTTCCTGACCATCTGTCTCCCTCCACATCACTTCACTCTTCCTGACCATCTGTCTCCCTCCACATCACTTCACTCTTCCTGACCATCTGTCTCCCTCCACATCACTTCACTCTTCCTGACCATCTGTCTCCCTCCACATCACTTCACTCTTCCTGACCATCTGCCTCCCTCCACATCACTTCACTCTTCCTGACCATCTGTCTCCCTCCACATCACTTCACTCTTCCTGACCATCTGCCTCCCTCCACATCACTTCACTCTTCCTGACCATCTGCCTACCTCTAATTCTCTTTCTTAAAGCTTCAAGCTCATTTTTTTTTCAAATGCCTCCTTTGCTCATCACCCCCCCCCCCCCTCTCTTTCTATTAACTTCTCTTTTTGTCCTTCATCTCCTTGCGCCTCCTTATGTCCATCTTTTTTCCCTTTCCTTTGTGAATTCTTCTTCTTCTTCTTCTTTTCCTCCTCCTCCTCCTTCTTCTTCTTCTTCTTCTTCTTCTTCTTCTTCTTCTTCTTCTTCTTCTTCTTCTTCTTTTTCCTTCTCCTTTTTTTCTTTTTCTTCTTCCTTCTTCTCCTTTTCTTCGCCTTCTGTTTTTCACCCTACTCTTTCATTATCCGCACTCTCATGATAGAAATGCCTTCTTCTTCGTCTTCTTTTTCCTTCTCCTCTTTTTCTTTTTCTTCTTCCTTCTCCTTTTCTTCGCCTTCTGTTTTTCACCCTACTCTCTCTTTATCCCCACTCTCATGATAGGAATGCTACTATCTTGACCACAATGACGATCAACCCAGCAAGAAATGTTACTGAACATGATTTATCTTAACACCAATAATCATTGATCTCTATCTCTGCTAGTGCTACCATAGAATACAAAAAGTCACCAATCAAAGTTTAGAAAAAAATGTTTATTATCTTTTGTTGTAAATTAAAATATGACATGAATAAAGATAAAAAAAGTGGTTTAAATCTGCATAAATATTTTCGATAAAATTCAAGATTTCTGTAGATGGGAATCTTTCCAAAGTAGATTTCATAGTTATGGCACAATCGAATTGTTTGGAAACATAATGTGTAACACAGACAGCAAAATAAATATCGGAAAATAGTTGATTATTCACTTAGGTAGACCATCACAAAGAGGCAGAAGTATGCTGCCTGGCGGGAACAAGGGAAATCACTCTAGTTATGGACCTTCCCGATCTATTTATAAATCATTTCAAACCCTTATCAGAAGGCAAAGTACTCCTGCTTCGAGAGGCATCGACTTAAAGGAATTCGTAGCTCCATGTTCATTTTCATCTGCATGATAATGCATGTTTAGAGGGGTCTATAAATAGATTTGGATTCCAGTAAATTAATGGCATAGCTTTACCAAAGTCGCGAATTTAAGTGCTTGAAGCGAGCAGTTGAAAGAAGAAGGAAAATAAGTTTCACGCTGTCCTAAACATTGCTTCGGAAATATAATAACACGATACATCAACATTTTTAGAATAAACTATGTTTGTGACCACAGTTTAAAGATGAAATACGTTCATAATAACCTTTGCAATGGTTTTTGTCACGTCTTTTGTTTCTTTTAAAATCACTCACGAGCATTTCCGCCATAAAAATGACCATAACTCAAAACCAATTGCACCGATTTTCCTTCTGTAACCGGTGCACACCACCTCTGTCAATGAACTATCCAACTCTGAACGCAGAGCACCATTGATGAACCCATCAGTGAACTATCCAACTCTGAACACAGAGCACCATTGATGAACCCATCAGTGAACTATACAACTCTGAACACAGAGCACCATTGATGAACCCATCAGTGAACTATACAACTCTGAACACAGAACACCATTGATAAACCCATCAGTGAACTATCCAACTCTGAACACAGAGCACCATTGATGAACCCATCAGTGAACTATACAACTCTGAACACAGAGCACCATTGATGAACCCATCAATGAACTATCCAACTCTGAACACAGAGCACCATTGATGAACCCATCAGTGAACTATCCAACTCTGAACACAGAGCACCATTGATGAACCCATCAGTGAACTATCCAACTCTGAACACAGAGCACCATTGATGAACCCATCAATGAACTATCCAACTCTGAACACAGAGCACCATTGATGAACCCATCAGTGAACTATCCAACTCTGAACACAGAGCACCATTGATGAACCCATCAATGAACTATACAACTCTGAACACAGAGCACCATTGATGAACCCATCAATGAAATATCCAACTCTGAACACAGAGCACCATTAATGAAGCCATCAATGAACTATCCAACTCTGAACACAGAGCACCATTGATGAACCCATCAGTGAACTATACAACTCTGAACACAGAGCACCATTGATGAACCCATCAGTGAACTATCCAACTCTGAACACAGATGAACTATCCAACTCTGAACACAGAGCACCATTGATGAACCCATCAATGAACTATCCAACTCTGAACACAGAGCACCATTGATGAACCCATCAGTGAACTATACAACTCTGAACACAGAGCACCATTGATGAACCCATCAATGAACTATCCAACTCTGAACACAGAGCACCATTGATGAACCCATCAATGGACTATCCAACTCTATTTTTAGAGCACCATTGATGAACCCATCAATGAACTATCCAATCTGTTTGAGCACCATTGATGAACCCATCAGTGACCTATACAACTCTGAACACAGAGCACCATTGATGAACCCATCAGTGAACTGTACAACTCTGAACACAGAGCACCATTGATGAACCCATCAGTGAACTATCCAACTCTGAACACAGAGCACCATTGATGAACCCTCAATGAACGCCGGCAGAAATCTCATCACAGCTAGTATGCCTGACTTTGACCAGATTTCAGAGATGGTAGCCATCTTCTACTTATCTAACATTAACTGATGCTTTTGCCAAACCAGTGGTGCTCAATAGTTCAGATTTGTATAGTGCATTGACAAAAATCTAGTGCGCACCGTTAACAGAGAGAAAATCGGTGAAATAGGTTTTGAGTTAGAGCCATTTCCACGTTTACCTACGAAAGCCCTCGCACATTCTTTTAAATTGAATGAGCAAATAAACCAGTGTATATTGCTAACTGAGAAAATTAGTCATTGTATTTTGCTAAATGAGCAACTTGCATGTAATTAGTGTATTTTGCAAAATGAGCAAATGAACCAGAGTATATTACTAAATGAGCAAAATAAACAGAGAGTACATTGCTAAAAACGGTCACCAGCTAAAGGATCTTGAACCATATTCTACCACACCTCTGCTACCCGGAGTCGTGTTTGGGACTTTACACAGTTTGTCTCAGTTCGGTTTTATTTTTCTACGCGGAAACCGCTCAGAGCTCGATCCCTTTCATACAAGATCTGCGTCTTTTCCTGGTCCGTCATTTGATCCACAATCCCATGGTCCCTCAGACAGGAAATGATGTCATCGGCGGAAATATTCAAATCGTGTGTTACCGTCAGCTTGCCGTCTTGGTCTGGGAAATACCGCTGAAGAGTTTCCAGGTTTTTCTGCAGGTGAGCGCGGAAATGGGCAGACGACAAACCTTTCCTGGCGTAAGGGTCGAGGTAATAGAGGAATCCGGCAGGAGTTGGATAGCAGTAATAGAAAGATATCATCGCTACATGCTTCACCGATACAGCGTCTAAGCTTTGGCTTGGGGTATTAGAGGACGGATTTAAGTCTCTGCCATTAGTCGAAATTTGTCCGTTGGATTCCTTCCCCGCAACATCCGGGTCCTCTAAAGAGACAAATGCGCCGCCTCTTTCACACAGCATGTACTGGATATTAGTCTCCAGCAGTCTGTAAGGCATGTAGGTGTTTAGAAGTCTCCCGGACGGAAAGAGCTGGCGGGCGGTATCTTCTGTGTTGAAGAGCAGCTTGAGATCTTCCCTAGTTACCTCCCTTAGGGGAACTCTTTTGTTTGGGCCTGTGGCGGGTGCGTTTCGTAGACAGGAGAATTTCAGCAGCATGTGGTACATGTCCTGAGGAGGCAGGAGGCGGTTTGATAGGTGACGGGAAGATTTGGTGAGGGTATGAGGGGAGTTAATGGGTGGAGAAAGAATGAGAGAGAGAGAGAGAGAGAGAGAGGAGAGAGAAAGAGAGAGAGAGGGGAGAGAGAGAGAGAGAGAGAGAGAGAGAGAGAGAGAGAGAGAGAGGAAGAGAGAGAGAAGAGAGTGAGAAAGAGAGAGATAGAGATAGAGAGAGAGATAGAGATAGAGAGAGAAAGAGAGAGAAGGAAGAGACAGATAGGTAGCGAGAGAAATAAAGAGAAAAGAATAAATAAAAAAAAAGATATTAGAGTTATAGAAGAAAAGACGAGAGAAAGACAATTTGTACTCCTTGCTTGATGAAACCTTGAGACGTCTATATTATTTCTCTACAGTTGAGGAGCGGGGTTCAATATCCAAAGTCATTCCAATCTTACGCTCCCACTATACAATGATAATTATATGTATTTCTCTCTCTCTCTCTCTCTCTCTCTCTCTCTCTTTCTCCCTCTCTCTCTTTCTCCAGCTCTCCATCTCCTTCTATGCTCATCCCTTGTGGCATCTCTTTCTCTTTCTCATATTCTAAGTCCATCTCTCTCTTTCTGACTCTCTCTGTCTCTGTATGTCTGTCTGTCTCTGTCTGCCAGAATCCTTAACACATTAAGAGAGTAAGTCTTTTAGGGACAAAGAGAGATTCACTGTTGAATGTTAACATTAAACAAGAGAGAGAGAGATAGATAGATAGAGAGAGAGAGAGAGGGAGAGAGTGAGAGAGGGATTAGACTTAGAGTTAAATAGAATGAGGTCGAAAGAAAGTTAAGAGATACAACGCATAAGTATCCACGACATATGCACTCATTTTATTGATCATCTATATTCAAGTGTATATCATTCATGTATGACAATACTGTTTAGTGTTACCACAATAATCCTACTTCACCACCTTAAGGCGCTAAGAATCTACATCAGTACATGTTTATTCTACTGAAAGAACAGGTTGACTAACTACTATCCCTACAACCTATAAATGTATTGTTATCACCATTCATAATATACCATGCGTAGTGTTAGTCATCTAGAGGCACTATTGAACCAGCACCACAGCCCCACGCCGAGCTAAAGAGAAGGAGAGAGAGAGAGAGAGAGAGAGAGAGAGAGAGAGAGAGAGAAAAGGAAAGAGAGAGAGAGAGTAAGAGAGAGAGAGAGAGAGAGAGAGAGAGAGAGAGAGAGAGAGAGGTAGCAAATAAGGGTTTGGTTGTAACTAATAAGACAGAACGAGGCACTGTAAAGGAAATAATGACGTGTAGAATCGAGCTTTAAGAAAGATAGCTAAAGGGAGAGAGTGAAACACAGAATAAGAGAGCAATTAACAACATAATCATCGTAGCTGCTGTATATATATATATATATACGCACAATTCCATCATGTTTGTTAGTAATATTTCTCTCCACCTACGTGAGAATTTGGATATTTATATGGTCTTTCAATCGCCATCCCCGCCTACAGTACCACCTATATTTATTAGAGACCCTCTACATCTCGCCCTGTAACGTATCAACTATCATTCTTCTACACGCGCATTCCCATTTGAATCAGGTGTAAAACCCAAAAAACCTTTTCCCAATTTTTGAATTTTGATTTCTCTACAGACACTAACCAGCCCTAATATTTTATTCCAAACTCGCGCTCCAGCCTTATCTTACCCTCATATCAACGAGGTCACGCCCTCTGCCATCACCATCCCTAGCCATTGCACTGAACCTTGAAGCATTCTGCGCACTGCCCCTCCCCCAACCAATCGTTTGTCCCGTCTGAGCCCAGCTCCCCCAATGTTTTGTAGAACTTGTTGAAGTCAATTTTTTCCTACACACTCTGATGAAGCCACAATAAAGGCGAAACGTTTTTATGTTTAATCTATACTTGTGTTGTTTCTCTTTTTAGTCCCGTAGTTATAAAGTGGTGTGCCTGTCTCTTTTTAAACCTTCTCTGTCTGTCTCTATCCCTCTTTTTTTCTCTGCCTGTCTTTCTCCCTCTCTTTCTCTCTATTTGACTCTCTCTGTCTCTGTTTGTCTGTCTGCCTCCCTTTCTTTCTCTCTGTCTGCCTCTCTCTGTCTGTCTGTCTCTCTGTCTGTCTGTCTCTGTCTCTGTCTCTCTCTCTCTCTCTCTCTCTCTCTCTCTCTCTCTCTCTCTCTCTCTCTCTCTCTCTTTCTCTCATTCCCTCTCCTTCCTACAACGATCCTCTCTACCCGACCCAATCTAACCTGGCTCAGATTTAGCTGTAGTGGACGGTCTAAATCAACACGACCTTTCACCCACCTTTCTACAGATCTCCTTGAATCCCATGTCGAGGAACTTGTCGGCCAGGTGTTCCTCCTTCTCCGTGTTCGCGAACACATCATACATGGCTCGGGGTCGGTGCTCTCTGATTGACAGAATGATTGTTAGATTGATTGTTGATTGTAAGTTGGACTGTTTGTAATGGTTCATAAGATATATTGATTGCTTTCTTGATAGACTGATTGATTGTTGATTGTATGTTCGACAGTTTGTATTTGTTCACAAGAAATATTGATTGCTTGATAGATTGATTGTAAAATTGATTGTTAGATTGATTGTTGATTGCATGTTTGATTGTCTGTTCTTATTAAGAAAATAAATCACTTGCTTGCTTGATTGATTGGTAGATCGATTGTCAGATTGATTGTTCGTAAGATTTATAATTAGATTGTGTGATAGAAATTTAGTTCAAATGGCGCATTGTTTAACTGGTTGATTTATAGCATGATTGTTTAATCCATCGTTTGATATATGTCATTCAATTTTTAAAATTTCATTTATTAGATTTCCTTTTGTTGTGTGTCTAGTTACCTCAGAATATCATGCGAGAGATTCAATAATTGATAAACTTTTTTTTATGTCACTACTGTTTTTTATAAACAAGGAAGAACTGAATTTCCAAAAATAATTTACGCCCCAAGGAAAATGGCCGTTGAAGTGGCGTCACTTCGCAGAACTTTACATTTAATTCCGCGCCAAACTTAGCACTGGGCGCGGATCTTGTAGAGACATCCATCTTGAATTAAATCCTGATTGGCACACTTGGAGCCAAGGCTCCAGCCACTCACAGCGTGTGTTTATCAAGCTCCGCCTCCAGGGTGTGGAAGATGCCACGCCCCCTGTAGTCATCTCTCACTCGGCCCGAGCGTTTCAAGACAGTGCGGCCTCCATCAAACGTGCTGGTCATGTAGAATCCTACCTGGACAATGGTCAAGAGGGAAGAGACACCAACATCCTTCTTAGACTTATCGCATCTGGCGTATTGATGTAACTTCATTTGATTTGTAACTTTTAACGAAACAAAATACTCTTCTCTCTTTCTCTCTCTCTCTCTCTCTCTCTCTCTCTCTCTCTCTCTCTCTCTCTCTCTCTCTCTCTCTCTCTTTCTCTCCCTCTCTTTCTCTCTCTCTCTCTTCCTCTCTCTTTCTCAAAAGCTCTACTGGTAAAGTAGACCCTCATCATCAAGGATCGACAGCTACAATGGTAAAGCAGACAGCGTATCATCAAGGACCGACAGCTATAGTGGTAAAGCAGACAGCGTATCATCAAGGACCGACAGCTATACTGGTAAAGCAGACAGCGTATCATCAAGGACCGACAGCTATACTGGTAAAGCAGACAGCGTATCATCAAGGACCGACAGCTATACTGGTAAAGCAGACAGCGTATCATCAAGGACCGACAGCTATACTGGTAAAGTTGACAGCGTATCATCAAGGACCGACAGCTATACTGGTAAAGCAGACAGCGTATCATCAAGGACCGACAGCTATACTGGTAAAGCAGACAGCGTATCATCAAGGACCGACAGCTATAGTGGTAAAGCAGACAGCGTATCACCATCAAGGACCGACAGCTATAGTGGTAAAGTAGACAGCGTATCATCAAGGACCGACAGCTATACTGGTAAAGCAGACAGCGTATCATCAAGGACCGACAGCTATAGTGGTAAAGCAGACAGCGTATCATCAAGGACCGACAGCTATACTGGTAAAGCAGACAGCGTATCATCAAGGACCGACAGCTATACTGGTAAAGCAGACAGCGTATCATCAAGGACCGACAGCTATAGTGGTAAAGTAGACAGCGTATCATCAAGGACAGACAGCTATACTGGTAAAGTTGACAGCGTATCATCAAGGACCGACAGCTATACTGGTAAAGTAGACAGCGTATCATCAAGGACCGACAGCTATAATGAGTGAGTAAAAGCAGACAGTCGTATCATCAAAGGACCGACAGCTTCCCATAATTGAGAGTTGGTAAAGCAGACAGCGTATCATCAAGGACCGACAGCTATAGTGGTAAAGCAGACAGCGTATCATCAAGGACCGACAGCTATACTGGTAAAGCAGACAGCGTATCATCAAGGACCGACAGCAATAGTGGTAAAGTAGACACCGTATCATTAAGGACCGGAAGCTATAGTGGTAAAGCAGACAGCGTATCATTAATGAACGACAGCTATAGTGGTAAAGCAGACAGCGTATCATCATCAAGGACCGATAGCTACACTGGTAAAGTAGACTGCGTATCGCGCTAATGAAAAATATTATAGTGGTAAAGTAGACACCGTATCATTAAGGACCGGAAGCTATAGTGGTAAAGCAGACAGCGTATCATTAATGAACGACAGCTATAGTGGTAAAGCAGACAGCGTATCATCAAGGACCAACAGCTATAGTGGTAAAGCAGACAGCGTATCATCAAGGACAGACAGCTATACTGGTAAAGCAGACATATCATCAGGACCGACAGCTATAGTGGTAAAGCAGACAGCGTATCACCATCAAGGACCGACAGCTATACTGGTAAAGTTGACAACGTATCATCAAGGACCGACAGCTATACTGGTAAAGCAGACAGCGTATCATCAAGGACTGGTAACTACTGGAAACTGGTAAAAGCAGACAGCGTATCATCAAGGACCGACAGCTATACTGGTAAAGCAGACAGCGTATCATCAAGGACCGACAGCTATACTGGTAAAGCAGACAGCGTATCATCAAGGACCGACAGCTATAGTGGTAAAGTAGACAGCGTATCATCAAGGACGAACCAGTTATACCTGATAAAGTTGACAGCGTATCATCAAAAAAGGACTAAATTTTTATACTGGTAAGATAGACAGCGTATCATCAAGGACCGAC
>JAWDGP010000372.1:0-12500 GCA_033675545.1 Elysia crispata
AATTTTCACATATATATATGTTTAGGTCGTCAACTTTTGTCATGTTTTTTTTTTAGATGCCTGTTCTCAATTTTGCAATATGACATAACTATGGTAGCTATATATCTTGAACTAAGAGTTATATATAATTGTGCTACAACCAAGGTTTACTATGCTTAATTTTAAAGTCATAGCTGAATCTATAGTGACAAAATATAAGAAAAAAAATAAAGATAAGAAAATGTGCTATCTAAAGCCAGTTTTTAAACACATTCAGTTAAATTAGATAGATCTAACCCAAATCAATCTGTCCTTGACATCTTTCATTGCTAATGTCTTTTTTAAAACTTTCAGGATCGGTTAAACAAACTTCATCACAGCATTTCCAAAGAAACAGCAAGAAGAAAAACGATGTTGGACCCCTCATCACCATCACGGTTTAAATAACTGTTATACTGTGTACTTGTGATTGGCCGCAGATTTATTATTTTGTCGAATCATAAAATAAATTTAAAAAAATGACTCGGGTAGATTTTCGTTCATTAATTCAAGATGATGATTGTGATGATAAGGATCCAGTGCATTATGCTACATCTGGGATATTGGTCAAGAAAGACAACATCCACATTCTGTTTTCAAGCAGGATTTCATCCTGGTTTTAACGATCCTTTTATTTTTCCAGTGTTTCTTATGGTTCTCTTACTATACCATATATCTGGATGCACATTCATTTAAAATGATTTCTGAATGCTGCTATTAACATTCAAATCATTCATCATCTGAAGAAATTGTTAGAAATTTAAAAAAAAAGTATTTTTTTTATATGTGCTCTTTTCTTGTAGTATGTAGGCCTACCTTCAGACGTATCTACTTTTTTTTTCATTATAAAGACATGCTTTATTACTATTATTATTATTATTATTATTATTATTTCTTTTTTCATTAATAACAATGATATTATTTTTGTCAACCATAATTGTATCAAATTAGATCTTAGTATCTAAATTTCTGGCGGACATAATAATCTTTTTTTAAATAGATGTGCATTATATAGACTGAATTATCAAGAACTAAGGGAGTTGCTGGTAGCTGTGTGTTCAAAAATCCGTCCCAGTTCCTATATCAGAAAATTTTTCTCTTCATTGGGTCCAATAATCAAATCCGGGGGTTTCTTGGACCTTCACGAGTCTGAGCTATGACATGGCTGAGTGAATTTCCAGTCGACAGGACATCTTATATATATATCCAGTCAAAATGTAGAATGAAATACGTTTGTTCCTCTTGGTAACAAAAAGCTCAGAATCACTTTTTTTGCAGCCGAGGTGGATCTAGATTTATCCTGTCATTTTTTATTAATAAGATATAAATATTGGATAAAAATACAGCAAGTAAATTTTTACTTTTTAAATCAATGCATCCTTTGAAGTAAAAGTGAAAATGTGCAGGACCGGCTCACATGTTTGGGGTTTGCATACCAGTTTGAGTTCCCTGATTGAAGTGATGTGGACTCCAAAAACTAAATCAGAACAAAACTGAGAAGTTCAAGATTTTGATCAACACATCAGTTTCCATAAAAGGAAGAAGAATGAATTTTTTTAACCAGGAAAAATTTTCACAGTAGGATGATTAATAAATGACCTATTGTATAAAGAAAACTTGTGACATCAGGAAGATGAAAAAATTTACTATCAATTATTATAAAAAAAAAAAAACTTTTGATATGAGAAAGGTGAATGCATTTTGTATTGATTATTCTGTAAAAAAAATCATTTGATATAAGGGAGATGAATACATTCCATATTATGAAAACTTTTGATGTATAAAGAAGATAAATTGGTTTTCCTGCTTGGTAAAGTTACTGTAGGCCTATAACTAGTATAAAAGATGATTTCATTTGGGAAAAAAATTATCTTCCTTTATGAGTCTAAGTCACTTGTCCGTTTTAAGCTCATCCCCTGTGTAGAATGGTAAAACGAGGTTCATTCCACAGTATTAACCTTGTAGTTCTTGACGGCCATCGATTGTGTTAATCAGGGCAGGTCTGGTTTTTCTGACTGCAAATAAATATTAAACACTCGCCACACTTGGAACCTCTTAATACAGTGAATGCTCTGAGAGTGCTATAATTTATCATCATAACTGTTGTCGTTGTTTTGTTTTTTTTTTAAATTTTGGGACCGTAGAATTTATGTTGATGAATGTCCTTTATGATATTACAGATTGTCTGAGAGTAGTGATAATTGATATGTATAGCAAGTTCAACCTGTATAGAACCTGTGTAAGAAGGTTACATGTATATCAAGGTCTGCACAGGCAGTTTGTGACCAATTTACGTTATTTAGAAGGTTTGACCCACAATTATTTGTGTGTGTGTGTGTGGGGGGGGGAGGGGGGGCGGTTTGTTACAACTACATGTCTACCCATCCAGTTACAAGGCAGATTGAAAAAGAAAAAAAAATGCAAACATGTGAATGGTGTATAAATGTAAAGTTTCTCCCTGGTTTGAACACTGGCATATCTGTTGGCCAGTGGGACTTTTTAGCCAAAAAGAAAAAAAATCGAAAAATTCTTTTAAGTCATGACTGAAATGACATGATTTCTTCAATATCTATATTTGTAGCAATCTTTTTCTTTTCGTCGGTTATATTTTCATCATAAACTGTATTTCTCCATAATACATGTGCGATATAAATGGTAAATTTCCTGACATTTTGCAAATTTTATTACTTATCTTAAAATCCAAATTGTAACTCTATTTTAAAACAAAGCTATGTTTTACTGTTAGGCTCGAGCCATGTTTTGTATCTGTTGAATTAAACTTAAAATCTAGTAAAAAAAAAAAAGAGCATATAACACAATAGTATTATCTGAGTTACAAAAAGAAACAACAATTACATGTTTTTTAAACCAGTAACTTATTTAAGTGTAAGTTCAAGGTTTATCACCATGATAGAGAACCTGCTGTTTGGACTATTTTGTATTTTGTAAAATGGGAAACATGTTACCTACATTGAATTGTTGAAATGAACATTGTAAAATAGTTGTTTGGTATGGTATTACACTTGTATCATTGGCAAAATAAAGATAATTTGTCTTTTCTTATCTCTTTCTCTCTCTTTCTTTAACATTCTTTTCAACTGTAATGTAATTGTGTATTAGCTATTGCAAAACGTAAAATCATGTTGTATTTTTCTCCTTGACAAGTAAACTGAAAGATTTTACGCAATGAGTCCATAAACTAATCGCCCAAAGATCAATAATATTTGTAATTATTACATCTAATGATAATAACTAATTGTAGGAGCAGACTCGGACAAAGCAAAAGCCTGTAGATGAGAATCCTGCTTTCGAAGACTTTTACAGTAATTGATGATCAACATTGTTATGACAATCAAAATGTAATTAATGCTGGAATAATGTTATTGACTGCCCGTTTACTTAAATCTACATTATAGTTCAGTATAGAGCTGGATTTACAAGCAGAAGGTCCAAAGTTCCCCAACTGCAACATTTGGCGTTGGAATCTAATCTCACCCAGTTAACCCCCATCATTGATGTCACTGAAACAGTGAAAGAAAAGACGCTGTGTCTTAATAAGTCTCGGGAGGTGGAGCAATAGACAAAGAGCATTGACCACACTGAAACAGTCGCTTTCACGCTTAGGTATGAGAAAGAGAAAGTGAAACGGTTACCAAGGCAACATGGTTCAGCTTGATGTACTCCTAGTCTGGGAGTGTACGGTGATCGAGCGAATATAAACAATAAAATATCCATAATATAGCGGGTTTTTTTTTTTTTTATTATTATTTTTACTTTTAATTGAGTAATGAGCGGTTGTTTTATTTCACATTCAGAAATGAACTACCGGTAGGTTTAACTAATTTAACAATTTACAAGCTATGGTAAAACAAAATAAAACAAGAATATTCTGTGAAAACGAACAAGAAAGAAAACGTAGGTTTTATTTTGCTGGTAAATGACTTTTTTATTTCCATCGGTATCCTTGACGTAAGTATGATGATGAATGTATTTAGTTGGAACAAATATGCTCAGAAGCAAGGGAAAAATCGATAAGAGTGAGAAATATAACGCTTTGGCTTCTTGTGGAAGGAAAAAAAAAGAGGAAACAAAAATCAAGCTAGACAAAGAAAAGAAACATATCTTACTCTCACATATTAAGCGCCTGTGTCATAAGGCCTTTTTTATTTTTTTATTTTTTTATTTTTTTGCAAGGCCATGATATAATTTTATTTTATAGATTACTAGGTACAAAAAATACAGTTACTAGACTTCCAACATAACTTTCAACTTACATACGTCATAAGAAAGTACTCGTATGTTGCTCGCATATTATCAAAGTGATGCACACAGAAGAATATTTGGAAACGATTTCGGACTTCAGAGCTCTGTAGTCTTTTTGCATATCGATGAATCAAAAGATTTTCTTAGAATCAAAATTTGATAATCACATGACATTAGACAGATATTGTTATGCGTTAATGACTATAAAACCTTATCCGTTACCCCAAACCTTGAATCCTGATGCTTGCAATAAGGACACTTCTTTTTACAAATCCAATACAAATAACACAGATGAAACATAGATACTTCGATAACAGTATACTAGAATACTTCAAAGGTAGGCAATAATAAAATGATTAATTTCAACAGAAGCAAAAAAAAAAAAAATAATAATAATAATAATAATAATAATAATAATAATAATAATAATAATAATAATAATAATAATAATAATAATAATAATAATAATAATTTAAACAAACAAAAAAACAAAACAAAACAGTTTCTTCAATTTTCCAAGACACAGGTACGGTATTTTTCCGACAAAAAAAAAAATACAATAAAGCATTTTTTCAGACTTATTGAAAAAAGCAGTTAGGACAATATTGCACATTTTTTTTTTAAATTATATCAAAGCTGATATAAAAAAAATTATACGAATTAAATAAAAGCAAAGGAATCCGTTTCAAATGTTTCGGCAAAGAAAGATAATGCTGATCTCTTTAGGGTGCCCTTGAGTCACTGAATAATAATTTTGAAAACTAATTAATAGTGTACGATTAATCCTGATTAATGAGTACTACCTAGAAGCTACAAGGTGATTCACTCCAGCTCTAAGACATTTTCTGTTGTTGTTGTTGGTGGTTGTTTTTTGTTTGTTTTTTAGGGGTTTTTTGTTTGTTTTGTTTTGTTTTGGGGAGGTTAGGGGCGGTGTTCTTGTTTTTTGTTTTATAATTTGGAATATACACAGAGGTACAAAGCAATATCAAAGTCAGAAGTAATGCGCACATCAGGAGCCACTCCAGTCTTGATACCAGAACGCTTGCTACCGATGTTGCCAATCGAGAACATTTCGATAGCATAGCTCATTCCCTGGATCTCCTGACACTTGCCTCCCAGTCTGTACAGTAAGAAGAGATTATCAGTCGGCAACACCATCAGGGCGTCACTGGACCCTGAGGATTTGCAGCAAAATTCAAAACGGCGTATTACAACTCCCTGCATAATAAAATACTCCGAGTCTGTCCAAGACAAATCCACAGAACTTGCGTTAAGTCCAGCGGGGCAAGGCAGTCCAAACACTTTGTTGATGCAGTAAGATCCCTCGGGCCATGCACCGGCATCGAAGCCTCCTGAGGTTTCGCAGAAAAAGTTATACATATTGCTGGTGGAATTTCGCCTCTTGAGAGTAGAATCACTCACTCCTGTAAAAACCTCATCGGAGGGGCATCCATCTTTGTGTAGGAGCAAGGCGTACCAGCCTCCTGGCCAAGCAACACCGTTTTTCTTATCTCTGGTGACGGCTCCAAACGAGCCAAAAGATGAATCTTGAGATTTCTTGTCGTCCGCCTTGGCCAAACTCAGGAGATAGGCTATTTCTCCATTTAACTTCTCGTACTTTTTCTTAAGCGAATGCATTTCTTTGGCCACCGAGCCGACAGTGCTTTCTAGAGCATTTACCTCTCCATTAAACGAAGCGACATTTCCTTCAATGTTATACAGTTCCTCTGCCACAGATTTCGCTGTTTCGTTTATTGAGTTTATATTTTCATTCATAGAGTTTACTTTGTCTCTGAGGTGTCCAATTTCTGTGTCTATCGACTTGACATTTTGCTTCGCCGCGTTTGAAAGATCGCTAAAAGTGTCAACGTTTCCAGCAAGAGATGTTACATCTCCCGTGACCGAGTCAATCTTCAACTGCAGTGCATCGATTTCCTTCTTTATGGAGTCTATTTCGACTCGTTGGTCACCTTGTGTCTTGATTATATCATCAACACCATTCCCCAGCATACCTCTACGCTTATTTGTTTTATCTTTAATGCTGGAGAGCTCCACTTTAAGTTCCCTTAGCACGTCCAGCAGGTCGTCAGCCGTGACGTTCTCCTCGAAGACCGTAACCTCCGACGTGAGCTCTGTTAAACTCCGATACGTGACCTTATCGAACCCAATGATGTCACACAGGTACGTTCCGTACGTATCCTCGGTGGCGACGTCCCACACGACCTCCAGAAAAGTTTCTCGAACATCCTGTCCGATTTTCGCAGACACAGTGACGTTCGTTATCTCTACACTGGGCTGGTCTTCGTTGTCTCTGAGCTCTGCCACAAGACTCCACCCTGTAGTGGATTTCTTTAACATCCGGATCCTGCTGATTTCACTGAGTCTTGATGCACTGTATTCGTCATCTTCGCAGCGCAAGGTGACGTCACGCGTCACTTGTTTCACGACATGCGCAGGTGTGTACACAAGACGGAAAGGCAATATAGGCTCTGCTGGGTAACCAGAACACCCGTGGACTACAGACAGTAGGAGAGTCAGTCTGTGAAGAGCGGTCCCAAACTGTGGCAATGAAAAGAACAATCTTGATGTAATTTACCGTTATAAAGTTATTTTATCTATCAAAGGAAAAAAAGCGACAAAATTAATTTCATTACCTAATCCGTGGAAGTGGTAACTTTTATGAAGATTATGCGCAAGAATCTATAAAATTAAATTGATATATAGTCCAAAAGACTCAATTGCAACTCATACCACATTCAATGATATCTAGAGCAATTAATTTAAGTGGGTTTTTTTATAGTGAAAATTGTTTTATACTGCCATAATTATAAGCATAGATATTCGATTCTTTTTTCTTTTGAAACTACATGACAAGGAATATTTTATATACTTTCATAATCTATTTTTTTTCCAAAATTAATCTAAACATATTTTAACATCCATCTCACTAGGATCGGCTGTTAATGCAAATGTTAATTAAGGCAAAATATGTAGAACGATGTTTCCGGTCTTACATCACATCCAGGTGATCATAGTAAATAAAGAGTGAGAATAATAAGAGAGAGAGAAAGAGAGAGAGAGAGAGAGAGAGAGAGAGAGAGAGAGAGAGAGATGGAGAGAAAGAAAAAAAGAGAGAGAAAAAGAGAGATGGAGAGAGAGAAAGAGAGAGAGATGAAGAGAGAGAGATGGAGAGAGAGAAAGAAAGAAAGAAAAGAATGAAAAGAGAACTTGACGATGCAAACCAAACAGAAAGAACTTACCATAATTTTTATCTCACTTTAGTCGCACCGCTTTCGGAAATATCCTCTCTAGATGCGCTCCTCTTTGCTTCAAGCTCAATCTATCCCTTTATGATAAAACCATTGCACATATATACTTGTGCCCAAAACTGCTGTGTTATACATAAAACTTTATCTATTTCTAAACGAACACACAAGCAAAAAAAAAATAAAATAAAAAAATGAAATAAAACAGAGAGAGAATTAAAACTGACAAGAGTACACTCGAATACAATACTTCAATGCCATATTATCGTATATATTTTGAAAAAAAAACCCATCACAATTGTCCCGTGATAACATTTGAAAAATAATTGTAGACAAAAGGCAAAATATCCTACTGATAACCAGATAACTGGGGTGGGGGGGGGGGTGGATAACATGTCTTGTCAACGGGCCAAGGGTTTCGAAAGTCCCTCGGCAACCTGGAAGTTGTTAACGTCACTGACCTTGACATAGTTAACTCGAAAAGTTCCCCTTAAACTGTAATATTATTCATTTATCAGTCAAGTGCCCAAGCCATGTCATCGCATTTTGTAGTGAATTAAAAGACAAAGAAAATTTTTAGTCCACATTAAAATAGAAATTGTTCACAGTAAACAAAACAAAAAAAAATTGAGAAAAGCAGTACTTGAGAAAGGAATGTTGATTTATTTATTATTTTGAGCTAGAAATGAGATCGGGAATGCTTTATCGAGAGTAAGTCAAAATCTATCAACCTTACATTGGACCGAACCAGTGAACATTTGCATGAAACAAACGTGATACTCCAAGCTAAACATACATCTATAGTACAGGCATTAATAGCCGAAGTACTAGTTAATGCAGAAATTAGCACTAACAACAGCTAAAACTAATACAAAGTTGCTCTTTGTAGTACACATAAATAATATTCCTTTATTCCCTTTACATTTCCTTAAAATTTGAATCGTATTGTGTTGAATTTTGGCTATATCATGTACAACTTTTGTTACTCGTCTTTATGTTTTCTTATTTCCGTACTAGAAGATAACACAATAAAAGATGGAACGTTTTATATTATAAATAAAACTGTTCTACTGACTTCTTCTGAAGTGCAAGCGATGACTGTTGTATAATGTTTTATAAACATATAGTGGGTACATATAAATGTCCAGAGTATAACATTTCTGCAGTTAAAGATATACCCAAGCCTGTCGCGACTAAGATATGACTTGTGTGGTTTGGGCATCATTTGTCCACCCGAATCGACTCAGAATGCTGATATTTTCCAACCTGTTCCACAATGCTATTATTAAGATTCACCCGTTGCAAGCAGATTTATATACATGTACATGTATTCCATGTCTATAGCAACAGGATTTATCTTTCTTTAAAAAGCGGTAACAAATTTACTGACGTAAACATAAAGGGCCACCATTGCGCACTTCAAGTGACTCGACTACGGCACAGAGTTACATATTTTGCTCCAAATGTGGAACACAGTATCATAGTTTTTTTTAGTTATTTATCTGATAACTTTAAAAAGAATGACATTGATATATATCTTGTCAGTTCAAATTTTTTTATTTGATTAATATTTAAAAAAAGTTTATACAAAAGCTTTACGGCTTCGAATTTTTAGTATAGAATTAGAAAAAAAAAATATAAGAAGATTTGTACTATTTAAACCACTTGAATGGCGCTCGCACTCGTCATTTATGCTTTGGGTTTGATTCCGTTCCTCACACAAACAGTCGAGATTCGTACTGCCCTTAAAAGCATCACTTCGGTGCTTGAATATATGAATTCTGGTGTGGAAGCTTTGTCGGTCCGTTGTGTAACCATCACAATCTCCTCAGAGGTTCTGGCACTTGTTCAATGTAAAGTCGATGGACCGGCTATCCTGAGAGGGACAGAATAACGGAGGTTTAGAGATGAATTAAAACCCCTCAAACAACATAAGTTAGTTTTTGGATTATGCACCTCTAGATGTCCCCATTTCCGTCTTCAGTCTGCTTTTCTCTCTGAGTGTGCTCCCGTAACCTTTAGTTAAAACATTGAGCCTCAAGTTGAAGGTGAAGAGATGTCACAGTTGTCAGTTTGCTTATATGATGGGCTGTCCCTGGCAATCGGAGCTGTTTTTTCCATCCGACCTGCGTCTGGTGGCATGGTGGGGATCTGCCCTGGCGAACGATCTTCATGCCAGAGACATTGGTGTTTGGATATTTGATTTATCTTTTGTCTATACTAGTGTGGTCTATTTTTTAGTCTACCTCCTACCCTGTTGACTTGTCCGGTATGGGTGACCCTAGAGGAGCTAACACTGTTGACCTGTCCAGCTTCGGTGACCCTGGAGGAGCTAATCCTGTAGAACAGTCCAACGTGGGTGACCCTGGAGGAGCTAAGGATCCAGCTAACATGACTCGAAGGATGATTTAAGCACGTAAGCCCCCCCCCCCCCACGCATTTGACAAGGTAATGGACCATAATTATGGGAGAACTTTTGCTTTTGTTTACTGATTTCATTCCTTTATCTCCTTCTACATTTCCCACTATAACTTTAGCATTTCCATAGTAGTTCTTTTTTTCACAGTGGGAAAAAGAGTAAGATAAAAAAATCTCTCTCCGAAACATAAAGAGCGAAACTTATCTGGATTAACTAGCTTTAGTTATATGCTTCAAAGATACAAAACCACTTTTTAAAACAGTAAATTGACGTTATCTCTTTATAATAAAAATGTAATGCTGTGAAATTGATAAGTTGATCTTGGAGATAAAAACCAGGAAGTTCAGATAATTCTTGTATGAACCCACACTTATTATGTAAATTCAAACTCAAATTTTATCAATCATTGAATACAAGCAGAAATTCTGAAAAGAATGGAAATTTTCGCATCATAATTTTATTATATGTTAAGTGAATGACACTCGCATAAGGTCACGGTTTCTGGGTTCAATAGTCTTGTTATCCCAGACAGCCTTATACTGAAATTTGAATTTTTATACTTGAAAGAGACAGGGAAAGGGAACACAAAATCAAACAAAAAGAAAAGAAATCTCCTAGATAATACAAGACTAAGCTTTTAAAAATCCTTTGGCAGAAATGCGTCTCATTTACGAAAAATGTGGAGATAAACAAGGAAGAATGAAGCGATGAGCGAGAAGAATTTTAATTTTGAAAAAAAAAAATGTGGAGAGAAATGCATCTTTTCTGCTTCTAAAAAGAGCAGAGCCTTAGTATGGGCCGATGCCCAGGAGAGAAACTGGTGTCTGAAGAGTTAATCAAGGAATTGACGAGAACTGGTGTCTGAAGGGTTAATCAAGGAATTGACGAGAACTGGTGTCTGGGGGTTAATCAAGGAATTGACGAGAACTGGTGTCTGAAGGGTTAATCAAGGAATAGACGAGAAGTGGTGTCTGAAGGGTTAATTAAGGAATTGACGAGAACTGGTGTCTGAAGGGTTAATTAAGGAATTGACGAAACTGGTGTCTGAAGGGTTAATCAAGGAATTGACGAGAACTGGTGTCTGAGGGGTTAATCAAGGAATTGACGAGAACTGGTGTCTGAGGGGTTAATCAAGGAATTGATGAAACTGGTGTCTGAAGGGTTAATCAAGGAATAGACGAGAAGTGGTGTCTGAAGGGTTAATCAAGGAACAGACGCAGAGCGAAAATTTTCCCGGCCGCGGCTGAAGTCTTGGGGGCCAGGCTGGAAATAATTAGATGCTGAGTGCCGATTCAGGTGGAAATACAATACCTCTATCTTTAATGTTTTCACTGCTATAGGCGTGTACGTTTGAGGGAAGGAAAAAAAATACCAGAATAATGTTAAACGCTGTACCCTTCCAAATGTATCCTTTTTTCGTTTATCTCTCTCGAAAAAGTTGGAAGCAATGGAGGAATAATTGTTATGGCTAAATATTCAAAAAAAATTTTTTCAATAAAAATTAAAAAGATCGCAGTATTTTATTAACTGAAACGATTTTTAGTATTAATTTTTGTGTTAGCCTAAATTTTTTTATGGTTCTACTATGAGTTAATATTTACTTTAGAGCATCTTTTTAATCTATACAAAGACTCAAGATTTCTCTGCCAACATTGGTTCACCCCACTTTGTAAGGTACTTGAAATAACTGATGTTGCTGTAGGTTTTCACCTGTCTCTTCCCGTGGGGCGACGGCGCCTTCTAGTAGCGCGGTGCCGCACAGCCTGCCTTCTACATGGTCTTGCTGAACGCGTCCCCTATCTAATTTCTACTTCATTAAAGTACAAATAAATTCAGCATTGCTCTTCCAACTACTGGACCTGAGTTTTTTCTTCTCTCTGCAACTTTTAAATTGAGGAGTTTCTCTTTTAAGGATGTACTAAGATTTGTCTTTGTTTTATGACTGATTAACTATAAAGTGAGATTCTCTGGTAAGGCATTTGGTTGATAAAGAAGTATTGTAATTCTTTCACAGAATGCTACTTTTGGTAGCTTGTGTAGATATCCCTGTCACTAATGTTTACTTCTTCCGGGTTGGTGTATCTAATCACATAGATTTTCCTGAGTCATGTGCTGACAAAACACGTTGCACGATTACAAGCATGAATCTGCCCTTTGTTTCCTCTCGCATAACCTTCCGTTTTAAGTACGAGAAAGTTATGAAGTTCATATAAAATTGTTACGATTTCATAGAATTTATCATTTGGCATTTTTGCTCAATATAATCGATTCTTCGTTAATTTTTTTATTTAGTTGAACGATATTAAAGTTGTCTTATCTTCGATAATATTCGAGACTGCTTTGTCAATTTTATTTGAAAATTTTTGGTTCAAATATTTGTTAGCCTGTTCGTTTATTTGTTTATCAATAGATAACACTGTGTACACACGACAGTTAAGTGCACATACATATAAAATATATACAATGGTTTTATAATACAGAAATATTGTGGACTTGAAGCAAAGAGGAGCACATCTATAAAGGATCTCTTCAGA
>JAWDGP010000372.1:15000-17500 GCA_033675545.1 Elysia crispata
ATACAATCAAACAGAAATTAGTTGGCACTCAATGCTACAAAAGCTTTCTGTTATGACGTTACAAATAAGAGACTCCCAAGCAAATATTTTACTAAAGACGAGTGATTTGAATAGCAAAATAATCATTAACGAACGATATCCAAACAACACAGAAAAAAATTTCCTACTTTTTCTGTAAAAGAAAGAGAGTTAATTTGTACATTTTTTCTTTAAATTTATATGCATGTAGCTTCAAGACATCTAGGCCCTGATGATCATTTTCTCACCTCAATCAAAGTATAGTTTTTTGTTTTAAGCCAAAACGATACTGAAGAACTTGTGTTAGCTTTAATATTGGGACACGATAGAATTGATTTTTATCTCATAATTTTGAGATTATCATTGAAAGAGCCACGATGTAGTCTCTTCCAATTCAATTCATTGATACTGTCAAATTTCAACGCGTTTCAATGGATTCTTTCAAGCCAAGAAATGTTCTTCTAAATTTTGAATTGTAGTTGTAGTAAACAAAAATATTGAAGCTCGAATTGAGAGTATCAAAAGCGACTTGGAGCATAAGTGACGAAAGATATGTAGATAGGTTCAGAGCAGCGTTCTCAAAATCCGATACCAGATTCGTAAATAAATACGTCAACAACTTAACGGCGTTGCACACGACAAAGATAGTTGACACAAGGAGCATTTGTTTGGCGATGCGGTTCTCCTTGTTGGATTTCCTCATACTGGTGTCTGTCGCGTCCTTTCCGTGGCCCGGTCGGTGTTCTTTAGCTCCTGCATTCCTGAATTTAAACTTGGCAGCCGCGCGAAGACCTCGCAACATGATGTAAATACAGACCAGCATGATAATCTGTGAACCAACGCTACAGGGCACGTCTACAGCCCAAAACGTTATGTCTTTTGCAACAATACGTTGAGGCTTAAAGGAAAATGTTGGTCTGGAATAGTTCAATCTTTTGTCGAACGCCGTGACGATCTCAGTGAGGGCGAAGAGTGGCAGTCGAGAGCTTACACTAAAGACAAGTGAAAAGGTGACAAAAACGCTTGTCTTTCGGACAGAGATGTAGTTCCGAAATCTCAGGGGTCTCAAAACACACAGACAGCGCGCCACGGCGAGGTACACGGTTATGGCTATAGTGGTGATGTTGAAAACCTGGACCATATTCATGCTTATCATTCCGACAAACAGAGGATCCACTGGCGATACGAAACCCGAGTAAATTTGACTCGAAGCTGATGTGGATCTACCCAGTCGCGAGAACACTTTAGTCTCGTGGGACAAGAAGACGCCGGTGAAGACTGCAGTGACCAAAGTCCAGCAGCAGAGGATGAGATCAGACACGGCAAGGCAGAGAAATGCTAAATTAACGCCGTCATTAGCAGCTCTCATCGCATTGAAGGTTTTGATGTTGACCAGGTTGGAGACGACGCCAAACAAGGCCAACACTATCTGGAGGCTGCTACTAACGTCGAGAACAAGACAGAACTCGGTGGCCGTCAAGAAGGACACCGCTTGTCTTTTGATCATCTCTGGACCTGTTGTGGCGAGGCCCGTCATTCCCATTAATGGTTTTGGGAACATTTCTATAATAGTGCCAGATGGGTAGACAATTTGAAGTTGAGCGGAAGTTTTTAATTGTAGTGAAAGTGATGTTTGAGGAAAAAAAAGAAGAACACTTGTAAAGTTTGTAGGAAACAATTTAAAAAGTCTGGTGCTGTAAAAAATAAAGATTTTATCGTTAGTTGAATATGAAATAATGGGAATGAATACTTTGATTACTTTTCCTGTATGGCATATAGAAGAAAGGAGGCAAAGAGGTAATTACTTGATAAAGAATATTGGTAGAAGAGTACTTGTGCATCAATGTACATCAAAAGTATCAAGGTGCACACTTCGAATGACTCGCATAAGTTGGAAGAGCCAAGAAAATCTTTGAAATTTGAATTATTCTTCACATACTTTTTAACAATTTCTCTTTAAGCACTGACTGATCCTGATGATTGTAGTTACTTTTCAACGAGACATAAGTTTCAATGTTTAATTCGAAAGATTTGGAAGGAAAATTTTTAAACGTAATAAACTCTTTTACAGCAAAAATAAGAGATTCCCTATTTTCTAAATGCTAAAATGAATTGCGAACATTAACAGTGAATAAGAGAACAAAATGAAAAGGAATTGAAAATCTGTCAAACTAGTAGTTGTAGCAGCAGCAGCAGCAGTGGTAGTAGTCGTGGTAGTCGTAGTAGTAGTAGTAGTAGTAGTAGTAGTAGTAGTAGTAGTAGTAGTAGCAGCAGCAGCAGCAGCAGCAGCAAAAGTAGTAGTAGTACCAGTAGTAGAAGAAGTAGCAGTAGTAGTAGTAGTAGTAGTAGTAGTAGTAGTAGTAGTAGTAGTAGTGGTTATAGTAGCAGTAGTAGCAGTAGCAGCAGCAGCAGCAGCAGCAGCAAACAAAGAGTAATAACCAGCAGCAAATTAGAAACCATTTCATCACGATGTTCCACGGTA
>JAWDGP010000372.1:22500-45000 GCA_033675545.1 Elysia crispata
TGATTTTGAATCATCTCCCCAATGACTAAATGGACGCAATTTCTTTTTCTCGCAAAAGTGCGAGAAATTGCGGGAAGAAGAGATTCTTCTGCTGTTTTCACCATGGAAGAGGGAGAATGATTTCTATAATCTTCTGATCCTAGGGAAATTTGTCACTCATAGCCAACAGAAGATTACCTGCACGTTTCTATCCAACTGGGCAGGTTGGAAGAATCATCAGGAAAAATTTGACAAAGGCGAGAGCTGAAATTTTGCTATAATTTATTTCTTAACAAAAGTTTTTTGCTTGAATTAAAAACACCTTTTTATGTTTTTTTTCCCATATCTCTATAGGATTTTTAAATATTTGCATGTAAGGTTGGGGAAGAGAAAACAGAAGTTTTATTATTAAGTAAAAGTATGCCTTCAGCAGGTAACAAGCATTTGTGCAAGCTTTCTACAGTCTGATATAATACTTCTGTTTATCATTTATACTTCAGGGTGGCAATAGAATTTAAGATAATAGTAAATTAATAACTGGTCGCACGCATGCATAAAAATCTACTTAAAGGCTATTTATTGATTGTGTATATTGTCTATCCAAATTAATCGTGTTTTGTTCATGTTAGAACTAATCTTCTTTTACAACACAAGAACATAGCCTTGTATCAACAGTATAGATGGAACTATGAATTACTGAATTATATACCAGCTTTGTGTACCTATCGTTACTTTCTTTCATTTTCTATTATGATCTATCAAAATGGAACTGTATATATTATTCTTAGTACTTGAACAAGAAATTGAACTTGAGACTTCACTGATGTTGCTTATGTTTAGAGAACGTCACCGATACTCCATGATGGTCCTGTGCAGATCGTCTTGGGTGGCTTAAATCCTTTGACGTGTTCAGTGTCAGCTTTGGTAGGCTCGAACATTTTTTTTTAGAGTTGTATAATTGAAAGTCTTTATATTGCTCTTCATCTGAAATATTATTATTATTATTATTATTATTACTACTACTACTACTACTACTACTACTACTACTACTACTACTACTACTACTACTACTACTACTACTACTACTACTACTACTACTACTACTACTACTACTACTACTACTACTACTACTACTACTACTACTACTACTACTACTACTACTACTACTACTACTACTACTACTACCACTACCACTACCACTACCACTAACATTACCACTACCACTACCACTACCACTATTACTACCACTGCCACTACTACCACTACTACCACTACTACTACTACTACTACTACTACTACTACTACTACTACTACTACTACTACTACTACTACTATTATTACTACTGCTGCTGCTATTATTATTATTATTATTATTACTACTATTACTACTACTACTACTACTACTACTACTACTACTACTACTACTACTACTACTATTATTATTATTATTATTATTATTATTATTATTATTATTATTATTATTATTATTATTATTATTATTATTATTATTATTATTATTATTATAGATGGTGAAATAAAGATTTGATTGCAAGCATTCTCTTTTTTGACTTCTCAATATTTTTTTCAAAGAAGCCTCAGCGATTTATTTCTATGATGGAAGTTTTTTTGTTAACATTTCTTGTGCACTGACTCATCTTACATCATGGTTGAATAGTATCGTACCGTTACATTCTAATTAAGTTCTTTTTGTTTTATTTAAAAAATCATACATCTCGAGATCTCATGCTAATTTAACCTATGAAGAATGAGGCAAGCTAATGAGAGAATGTTCTTGGATAAAAGTTTAAAAAATATTTGTAGAGATGAAAGTTGGGGAATGGAGGGCATAATTTATACTCCAGCTATAGGTAACTTTCCATGTCTGTGATGGTTGAAATCACTTTAAAAAATAATGGTCGAGTTAAGCTTTGAGACGGCTGGAATGGCGCCAAACTGTGATTTTCGGTAAAATAAGAACAACATCGGAAAGCGTAGGAGAGGGAGCATTGGCCCATGAAGGATTTATGCTTTTACGTGCGCAATTATGATGTTAGAGAGTGAGACCCAGCTTCATTATGACGCTTTAAATCGATCAATTACTATTACTCATTTCTAGAGACAATAGGGAGAGAGATGAGAAATTTTATTGAAGAAAGTTCAACTTACTTCAAGTATCTAAGAAATGAGAAGCGCATCGATCTAAACCGGTTTTATGGTTCAGCTTTTGTAATGTTTATTTATCTAATAACACCTTAAAATCTTAATACAAAGAGCTGGGAAAACAGGCTTTCATACTGGTGATGCAGCTTCATATTTGTTAGGAATATATACGCCCTTCTAATAAAGTTTGAAATGTAAGTCGACTGAACATTGATTCCTAAGATTTTCCAGCCGTTTAACCTGCATAGTAATGTGAAAGGGTAAGAGTTTGCCCATTTTCGCTGCTTTAGAAGTGCGAATATATATGCACTATTGGTGGACAATAGGAAGAGAGACAGAGAGAAATAAGATCTACGGCTTTCAAGGGGAGAGTTACACACTATGCCGGTAATGTCAAGAATCATTAGGAGATAGAGCAGTTACTTTAGCATCGATGTGTGATTAAGGTTTTACACCCTATTCTATGGAATTACGATGTGGAAAGAAAGAAATAATTTGCACCATTTTGGTGCATGCAATCGTGTATTTCTTTCATTGCGGAAAAAGCGTAAAAGTGAACACATTACTAAAAATGTATCCGATTGATTCTGGTATCATTTTAAAGAGAGAGAGAGAGAGAGAGAGAGAGAGAGAGAGAGAGAGAGAGAGAGAGAGAGAGAGAGAGAGGGTGGGGGAGAGAGGGAGAGAGAGAGAGAGAGAGAGAGAGAGAGAGAGAGAGAGAGAGAGAGAGAGAGAGAGAGAGAGAGAGAGAACACGCAGATAGTTATATACTGTCGTTATACTCCAGCACAGATAAAATAACGTAGCTTACTTCCGGCCAAGTCTGCTATTACATGAGTGAGTGGTTGAACGAGTATTCGGCAGTAAAGCTTTTGCCCCGTCATTTATATCTTTTTATATTGAGGAATTTGAACTTGTTCTACAAAGATGCATTAAATCACGAAAAATAACCATCTTTAGAGTGATAAGCGCGAGATATTAACCCTTATTTTCGAGATTTTTTAGGTTAATTCTTGTCCCTTCAGAGAAAAGAGAGGGGAAATCGCTCTATGCTCGTTTCATAGTCCAACATAATTATATTAACCTTTATTAATTTTAATACTTAAAGATTCCTTGAGATGTTGAAATAAGCCTAGAATTATAGGCTTTCGAAAGGCCTGAAGAATATGACATAAAGAGGTTATTATTTAAAAAAAATCTCCTTAGCATCTGCAAATGTTCCAGTTATATTCTACTGCTAAATTTATCCTTCTAACAATAATGTAACGCATTTTGCACAGCTCAAATTAACGTTCATTTAAGGTGCCTTACTTTCATATCTACAAAATTTCAAATTCTACATGGTTGGGCTCCTATGAATTTGTCTCTATTTTTTTCATATTTACTAAAAAAAAAAAAGCAGACATTTCATTATTATTTGATTGATTTATCAACAAATTGAAGAATTTCAATTCGGTTGACCTAAGATAATTACATGGACTAAGCTGAAACTGTGAACAATTACATAGAGCGCAATTTAGGGAAATGTCAAATAAAGGGGAAATACATCTTACCAACATCTGAAAAGATTGTAAAAAAAAAAAAATCGGACAAAACATTGAGATAAAGCTAATAAAGTTTGGTCTGAACAGGAAGTACATGTACTTATAGAGCCAAACGGTGTTTGCAAGTCTATAAAATATAGAAAATATTTTGTTTTTTTAAACCGATCTCTTTCTTCACAGTTCATCTCTTAGTTCTTGTTTAAGTTGCAAGTCAACTTTTTCTTATTTTTTTCATCTTTGGTGATTCTTACATTGAGCAATACTTATTATATTTAATCAAGTTCTACCGATTTCGACTGTTAAAACACTCGGTGTAAACGCCCTATTTTATTTTAAAACTATAAGCTTTGTTGTTTATCAAACTAAAATAAACATTTCACCACAGAGCCAGCGGGTCTCGTCCTTTCTTAGTCTGTCTATTTCTCTTTTTTTTTTCTTTCCTTTTTTCTGTTGGTCTCTCCACCTCTTTCTCTCCCTCCCTCTTTTCTTCTCGCTCTCTCCATAATTTAACTTCTTCCCACATCTTTTTTTTTTAAAAATGCAGGTCTATCCTTTATTATTATTCTTGTTTGTTTTTTCTATCTTGACATTTTATAGAAATAGATAATTTATTTGATTTTTTTTTATATAACATAGGCCTCAAATATATTTTATTCTTTTCAGTTTCTTTTTTTCCCCCTCTGATCTGCAGTACCGAGTACTGCTGAATTTCTAGGTGTTGTTTTCTGGTTTATTGGTTGAGTCTGTTTAATGTCACAATTGTTCACTCGTTTTGAAATGATTTTAATTTCTAGAGCTGAACTTTACCTCTTTTTTCATTTACTGCCACATCGAATTTTTAACCAAGCCCTTCCTATTACTAAAAAAAAAGAAAACCTACTACGTGCAATATTTGCTCGAGACACGTACGTTGAAATCTTTTCTCAGGGTTGTTGACAAATCTTTACTTTCACTTTCAAGTTCATGATTACAATATCTACGCATGCGCAACACAAATTTCTCAAAAACGGAAGTATGGTTTATTCTTTTCTTCCTTTCCTTCTGAAACAGGTAAGCATGAGCTGATACAATGTTGAGATTGTAACGAAATTACATTATGAAACCGATACAACCAAAGTTAGTATAAATTTTGAAGTACCTACACTGAGGAGGACAATTTTTTTGCCCATTTTTATCTACTTGTAACTTGAATATCACTGCCGCATGGTAATAATTGCCTTTTCATTAGTCGTTCTTCAAGGATTAGCCTATTTTCGATAATGTTCACAAAATCGGATTTTACTTAAATTCTGTTGATGTAGATCTAGATCTAGATCTAGATTAGGTTCTAAATCTAGATCTAGATATCTAAGGATAGAAATAAGAATAATAAATAGCTCTGTAATAGGTGCCTTAACGAGGTACGGATACGATCCCCATTCAGACCGTGTCCCACCTGTCTATAAATTTAACTTTCGTCCTATTTTCTGATCCTGACCACTTGACTTTGAGTAGGTCTAGACCTCGATCAGATCTAGCAGAAGCACTGCTGAAACGATTTGTAATTTCTTCTGCTAAGTTCTAATACATTATATGATGTAACAGTTGTGCCAATTCATTCAGAGCTCAAAAAGCATGTAAAACAGGTGCATAGGTTAAAACTTAATTTAACAAGCACATTAACCAATCAAGACTACCCAGCCTGAAGTAGCTAACTTAGAATAGATCTAGATCAAGACTAGTTGGAAAGAGTTCCTTTATGGTACAGACTAATTTACACACTGGTTTTTAACATAGTAGCAACCCTATAATGTGTTTCCGGTCAACAAAGCCCTCTTTGGTGTGTATATTAGTCCGTAGGCCTACCTAAAAGGAACTCTTTCCAACTAGTTTATTGGTAAATGACTCTCTAGTATCAGGGTTTAAGAACTTGATCATGAATTAGTGGTAATTTGCAGATATGTGCCCAACTTCCGAAGAGAATTGTAAATAATCATGAATTAGTAATAAATTTGCACAACTCCTGAAGAGAATATTTAATTGGTCCAACTCACTTTAAGGTTGTACATTGTATTTTTTTTTTAAATGAATTTGATACGCTGAAAACGAATATGAAGGTTTTATTTGTCGCAAATAAATACTATTCAAGATATAAGCGTTTTTGTGTTGCACTATTTCCTTATGTTTGTCCCAGTTCTGTATATCAATCCACATGTTTTTGCATACTATTAAGTTCTGCCTGACTAAAGAAAAGATCCGCAGACGTGATTTCACGCTCTTGGATTATTTTATTCTATATTTTGTTTCGATTTTGGAATATTAATGTTTTTTTAAATGTTATGGCTTTGTAAGCGGCCTGAAATCAGAGCTAAGTATCTATACTAATGCCTTGCTCACTATTTATTCTTAACCTCGAACCCTTCTGCTTCACTTATTCTTGAGTTGGGCAGCTAGCCTCTACCCAGCGCCTGTGCAAAAATACGGAACTTGAGGCAATACTTTCCAGTTCCGAATGTGAAGAGATATTTAGATCTAGATCTAGATGAGCCTCAGTAAGGTAGGACTTGTAGTTTAATGTGATCCGAGTGTAACACAAAAATGGTTACATCTTGAAAACTATATGAGACAAATAAAACCTTCATATTCACGTTCGGCGTATCTAATTCATCAAGAAAAATACAATTTCAAAGCCTTAGGTGAGTTGGGCCAATATCTGCAAATTTTCCAAGAAAACTAGTCTTTGTCTTTCAGTGTTTCTTTTGCCTAGATTAATGTAATTTTGGTAGTGAAAGTCAATGCAATTACGCAATTAGTAAGGTATGGGATAATTAAATGGAGTCAATTATGATAAATGAGGCCCTCCTCATCTAGATCTATGTCCTCATTTATGGAGGCGGAGAGTAGTGCCCCTGGTTTCGAAATAGTGTGCATGTACTGAGGCTGCAGTGGGAAGAGGCTAGCTGCCGCTGTAAAGAATTAGTGGGGCAGCCAAAAGCACAAGCAGATTGGTATACAGAACTGGGACAAGCATCAGAAATAATGCAACACAAAAATGCGTACATCTTGTAAAGAATTTGAGACAAATTAAACCTTTATATTCGTGTTCAGCCTATCACATTCATTAAGAAACACGCTATTCTTAAGTTTTAAAAGAAGGGCAGATATCTGTATAATTTGTGTACTTTTACAATAGTATCTATTGGAAGTTTCTCTTAAGATATAAAGTAAAGTACTTCGAGATTTTTATTAGAAGCTTGTAACCAACAACAAGGCTGTCATTCAATATATTACAGGAAAGATCATAAAACTTTCATTGATTATTTAATTGTTTTTTTGTGTCTTAAAATTATTGTAATCCTGTGTTTTGGGTTTATAAATGATATGAATGGGTTTTGTTTGAATCAGAATAGGATTTATTGGAAGTACCTGTTATCTATTTTTAATTTTATTTTTTTCACTCATGCCTGTGGAAATGACCTTTGTATTATCATTATCTGTTTTCCTTTCTTTAAACCCCATTTTATGCTATAGTGATTATTTAAACAATGTTCTTCACAGTATAAACTCTAGAGGCTTATCCTTTATTAAATATATCACCCTTTCTGAGAAAATGGTGAATCCATTTTTCTCTAACAGTTCTAATTTCTAGAGTTTGAAGCAAACCATTTTAAAAACTCACTTTTGGTCATCTGTTCTGTCCCATGACTCCTTAAATCAGTTATTGTTTTCTATTTCTGTTTCGTACACTGCACAGCTTCTTGTTAAGGTCTGCCTTTTTCGGCTATGCACTTCACCAGCTCTTCCTTAACTGAAATTGAACTAGGGCAGTGTGAATCACTTAGGCTTAGAGTTTTAAAAAAAGATATGTTGACTGTGAGGAGCGTCTAAGTTTGTTTTTTTTTTCATGGGAGTCCTATTGCTTGAGGCTACATATTTTTTTTCTTTTATAAATTTTTATTGAACTTTTGAAACTAAGAGACACCAAATATATGTAAAGAACTCACCAGGTTATGACAGTAAAAGCTCTCTCTTCAAAGTTATTCTCTCAAAACTTAGGAATTTCTGTGAAGAAAATTGCAAATTGTGCTGATGCATTTAAAAAATCTATAAAAAAAAATGGAGTAGCTGCGTATTTCTGCACATCCAGCAAGCTGCATTTCATTGTAAATATACTTTAGAGGGAAAGATGTTTGATCAGTACGAAGGATTTGCATGATTTTTTATGTGTAATCTAATCTTTCTTTTTTTTTTTTTTACCCTTTTCATTGAAGGCACAATGGCAACAGCTGACCTGACCTGGTTGATCATCAGAAATAACAGCTCTTCTCTTTTGAAGAGGAACAAGCAGAGCTTGAGCTTAGTAAGATCATAAATAGAAAATGTTATTATTGGCCATATCCTCATGGGTGTTAAACACTTAAAAAAAAAATTAAGTCAAACTAAACTTTAAGTTGCAATCTCAGGAGACAGAGGTGCCTATGGTCCCGGAAAATCGGTGAAACTCCCGGATTTATCGCTGTATCCTGAAAACCCGGATTTACCCGCAAAATCCCGCATTTTTTCGTTTTGTTTCAGCATTTAGACTGACTCAAAAGTAAACAATTATAATCTGTTGTTTTTGTTTTTGTTTCTGGATTATTAGCGTGACCCAACAATCGTACGAAAAAAACAAATACATGTAGTGAAAATATAATTCTACGACGAGAACGGTAGTTTTCCGTCATCGAGTCTCAACCTTTGCGATATATGTTATATTGATATCGTTATTTTGTTTAGTATTTATATTTTCAATTCCAATATCGAGATTTGTATTATAGTTGAAACTGTCCACGATATGGGTCCCATCGAGTTGTTCTACTTGTTCGTCCTAAAAACGTCCTTCTATCTTCACACCTAGACCTCGTCGTTATGTCCAACAAAGAATCATTTTGATTTTTTCATATGACAATAGTAAATGCGACTAGCGACTAGCAGTTTCTTTTTGTCAAGATACATTCTAAATTTTGTCGAGTATTAAGATCGAATGGGATATCCTAAATACTGGTAGAGCTAGATCTAGATAGATAATCAAAACTGCGTATGACATGAGACTATTACTATAGATCCAGATTCTAGATCTTGTATGTGGTTTTCATTTTTTATTATTATTGGTTTTTTTTTGCGGAAAAGTGATTTTCATTCCAAGGTAAATAATTATAAGTCTAGATCTAAATGTTAGATTGTTATTTTCTTTTTTACATGGCCAGGCGGGGCCTAGCGAGACGTTCTAGACCTAATCGATATTTATCATATTCAGCTAAAATGTCTTTTTCAAAGAAAAGATAAGAGCAGCGCTCATTATTTAAGCCAGAATATGGACTTTATGTATCCTTTGACTAATAAGCTTTTATGGCGCCTCAGTTGAGCCAACAAAATACATGTGCAGGAGGCAGTAACAACTAGCATTTGGGGGACACAGTAAGGATTGTAGATCAGCAACAACAGGTCATTCAAACTCTTACTTAGTCTGACCACAAAAAAGGAGCTAAATCAGAAAGAAAAAATGCTCCACAATCATGGCTCTTTGAACAATCCAATTTTGTTATAACATAGGGGGAGGCTAGAGAGAGAATGTTGCTGCCTAGGCCGCTAGCAGTGACCGATTTTAAAAAGTTCAGTAAAAAATTGTGTGCCCAGTTCTCACCCTTGGTATTATTATTCCTTTTCTACTTTAGCCCTAGCTTATTTGTTTCCAACAGTTGAATGGTTGATTTTATCAGCGCTTTAAGTGAAATTAGCAAAAACTGAAATTGTTTTTTTTTTTAAATTCGCATAATTGCGCTTTGTCCCTGATTTTGCTCCAAGTTTCCTGATTTTGGTGGGTGGTTTCCCTGAAAGGCGTAGGTTGGGGTAGGCACCTCTGTCAGGAGACAAGTTTGCCCAATGTAAATCTTCGGGTGTTGAAATCAAAGTTATAAAGTTACAGCACAGCTGCTCATCCCTTTTTAAACAGGTTGTTCTTTTCAACAGTTAAAAACTTTTGCTTTGAATAAAATAATTATGCTGGTTGCGAGATAACATGTGTATTAGATTCACATTTTAACAGATGGTCGTTGCAAATGAAAAGTTCATGTTTTGCTTTTTTCTTTATTCCTTTTTTTTCCCCATTTTTTGTTGTGAGTGAAAGACATTTTAAGTTTGGGAATGTCAAGTTGTGAGTGAATTTGCAAGCTTATGTCCAAATATGGAAGTCTAGTAGGCTGATCAGATCTAAGTTCTAGTCTCATTTCATTAAAATAGTAATTCATAGTTGCAATTTTTACACCTTAGGGTTCAAGATAAAATAAAGGATAGAAGCTATGCATCTCATTTATAACGCTTGTTCAAAGGGAAAATTTCTTGCATTGTGTCTTGAAGTATCCTTTTTAGACTTAAGACTAAGAGTTTTATGGTTTTGTTAAAGTTCCAATATAACGAAAGCAAAAGTTCCACTAATACATAATATAGGATATATTGCAAGCAGCTGATTATATTGTTATACTAGCCTCAATTTCCAATACAAAATTTTAGCTATTAGTTTTGAGCATTTTCATTCTTTTCATTTTGTTTAGTCTTAATAGCTAAGAAGAGGTGATTGTACCTAATTTATTTTCATCTATTTGTACAATTGTTTATCCAAAGAGTTTTGGCTCAGCTCAAACATTCAGAATCATGCATCAGTAGTATTGACAAGGCTAATTAGAATTCCTTGGAACACTGTTAATCTAAGATTGTAGCTCTAATCATTGTGGGTTAAACATGTTGGTTTTTGTTTTTAAGTTTTATACTGGTGCACATGTGACTTAGGCACTACAGTTCTCATACATGTAGTTTGCGTTTCATTTTGATTTCAGGAAGCCAACAATGTGAAAGGAAAAAATTCTTTCCGCTACAATGGGTTCATTCACCGCAAGACTGTTGGTATTGAACCAGCAAATGGTGGCATTGAGCCAGCTAAAGAGGGCAAAGGTGTCATTCTCATTACCAGAAAAAGCAAAGGTATGTGCCTACCAAGATAAAATTTAATTCTTTATCTTGGTATTTAGAGGTTTATTATTTATGGTGCACCAAAGTTCGCTTAACTGTGTTATTTGGATAAGCTAAATTATTTTTTTCATCTCATTGTGAATTGTGTTTACCAAATATATTCTCTTACTAGGCTCTTGCTAAAGTAATTTCTTTCAATTCAGAGAAAAAGATCTCACTTGTGTTCTCTCGAAGGTTATGATCCCATATACGTCTGAAAACTGACATGGTTTGTAGAGGAAACAGAAATTAGAAAGGTCAGTTCCGATATTCAGCAAATCGGTAGAAATGAAAGGTTTCTGTCGAGATAAAGACTTGAAGTTTAAATCAACCATTAAGGGCCTCATTGATCATATTAATGAAGGCAAGTTTTTTTCCCCCATTCAATGTAACTGTTTTATTAAAGCACCCATTGAAAAAAAAAGTTGTTAAATTTATTATTTACAGTTTTCTTTTTTCTCAAGTTTCTTAATGCTGGAAACTATTTTTTTTTTCGTCTGAAAACTTAGTTTGACTAGAGCTAAAAAGACTGTTCTGTATTCGTCATTTACAAAGAAAAGGAAGATAAATTGAATGGTACAAATTGAAAGGGAAAGTTGTTCCTTTTTTTTGTGTGTGTGTGTCAAAGTTCTGTAAAAATTTATTAGTGCAATTGATAGACTGGCCACTACTTTAATTCAGAGGTGACCACATTCCAGATTTATCATCTTGATAAAAAAATCTGGATCTTAATTGAACTACAAGGCCCCAAAGTATGATGATATCCTCCTAACTATTCAATAGTTTGTTCAGGAATTATATGGCTATGTAAACATTTTTTCTTCCTAAATTTTTCTACTGTAGTTTACAGCTTAGAATTTTCTTTTTTTTTCTATAAAGTGGAACTGGGGAATAACAACAACTCTTGATCTTAACATAAATTATTATTATAGCAAGGGTTGCCGTTATTCCCACAAAAGGGAATAAAATAGAATTTGTTTTGATGGATAGGAGATAAGTAGTTTATTTTTTTTTAAATCTTTGCTATGAGTGACATGCATAGGTCTTGCGTACCATGCACAGCTCGCTGGACCACATGCTGTGTGGAGGAAGGTGTGAAAGCCTGCATTGCTTGTTTGTACCGTGGCATACTTAGCATACTAGTAAAGAAGACTTGACAAAATGCTCGAGATCTTTTTCCCATGAAAGATTTTGGTGCTCTCTTTCCTTTGTACCTTCAGGTTTAGTTGTCGTTATAACAGAGAGGAAGCGGTATCAATAATTGTTATTGCGGAAATAAATTGAATGATTTAATAATGAAAAAAAACCCCGGGGATTTTCAGATCTGTTGTTATAACTATGGTTGTCGCTTTTGCAGGTGTTGTTAATTTTGTAATTTTTTTTATTATTTTAAGATTGCCTATAATTTTTTAAGAGATACACATATTTTTCAATTCTTGTAAACTGACAGGTGGATCTTTCTTCAGCTTGTCTTAGACACACAATTTGAAACCCAATGAATTGCATGCATCCTGTCTTCACTCAAATTAAACAATTAATATCCAAAGGTCTTGAACCTCTCCATCTCTCTTATTTTTTTCCCTAGAACCAGGATGGTTAGCAACCAAATTTTTTTCAATTAGACCTGAATGTTTTCAGACCATTGCCTGATTACAGGCAATCATAAAATGGGAACATTTTCCAGCTAAGGCTGATAATGTTCTCAGATTGGGTGTGAATTGATTGCCGGAATTCCGCCCAACTCCCAATTTGTGAATGTTGGCAGTCAAAGCCCATTAGATAATGATTGCTTGAATGGAAGTAGAAATGTGACGAGAGATGGGGTGAGTCTCTCACTGATGACCATGAATCAAAAGACTCTTGTCTACAAATTGTGTCTACTCAGTGAAAGGGAAAGACAGGGTGTGTTTGTGAAAAGAATAACAGATGTGGTAGACACAGGATGATGGTTTAAGATTTGCAGATGTGGTTAAAGAAAGTTGTTTAAGTCACATTTTGTCAAATTTCTAAAGAGGCCAATATTTTCTTTCTAGTAAGAAGAATAGATGCTTAAACTTTAAACCAGTTCAACGAAAAGGTAGAAATAACAAGATTTAAAGAGAGAATTAGACAAGGAAAGGAATGAGTCATTTTGACAGTTCTTAGTTCGATCTAATCATGTTCTACTGTATTTTTGCCCTCTCCTTCCCTCCAGGCCTGCGCCGCCCTGCCAAGAATTTGACCCGTCAAGAGTTGAAGAAAGACTCGAGGCGCACCATTGCTACAATCAGGGCCACACTGCGTGCTAACAACTACCGTAAAGACTTGGTCAACCCAGCTGTACGAAGGGCCTGTGCTATCTTGAAAAGTCAGAAGCCTGTGGTCATTAAGAAAAAGGCACGGGGTACCAAGAAGCAGTAGTTGCCTTTTTTGTTTAATAAAGAATGTAATTAAAATTAAGTTGTTATTTACTTCTTCTTGTATGTCTGCTTATTGTGTTAAGTCAGGGTTTTTTTTTTAATTTACTAAAATCAAGCAGGTTTATTCAGTGTTGAAATGGTCCCAAAACTAGACAAATAGTCCTAACACTTATTCTTATTGTTGCTTCTGAAAATTACATGCTGCAGCCAGCTAGGTGTTCAGGGCTTTAGTTTCAAAATAAGGAAGTTAAGGCTTGGAATTGCGATTCTGATATAGTTGAGGCATTATATACATTGGGGAAATCAATGTGCATGATTTCCCCTCATTCCATTTAGGTGAGAGTACCTGTAGATACATATACCATTTTGACTTTAAGGTGGGAATAAAAACTCAAAAAAAAAAAAAAGAAAACAACTAACTCATAAGTGTCCATTTCATGTAACCATTGGATCATGAATCCAATTTCAGTTGCCCCATTTTTGTTTATTTTGTTACATTACAGCTGAGTATGTGTCGGCAAGAAATTTCAATTATTATTGACAGAATTGCAGATTTTATACTTTTCTTCTGTTGATTCCGATTTAAAAAAAAAAAATTTTTTGAGCTCCAACTTTAGCCTGACCAATTTGGCGTGAAGAGATAAGTCTACGAGTGATATTTTTTCTTCATCATGGAAAGTATAAAACTGGGCGATATATTGTATATTGTTTCTTTTTTTTTTTTTATTACTTCCAATAACAATATTGAGATTTCTATTGTAATTGAAACAGTCCGAGATATTAGTGCTATTGAGTTGTTTATTTAACATTCATTCATCTGAATGCATCATTTTTTCCATCTTCAAAATGACATCTAAACCTCGCCGTTATTTCCAATAAAAGATTATTCTTATTTCTAGATCCGATACTTATGATCAGACAATTTTTTTTTGCATCAAGATATATTACATCTTAATCTAGCCAATTATCAAGATTGATTTGGAAATCCTAAAATAGAGCTGATGTAAAACCAGACTTAGATCTATATACATGTAAAACGGGGCATGCCATGAAACTATAATTATAGTAGGTGATTTTTGTTCAAAGCTTTTCATTGTAAAACTGGATCGAAGTGTTAGGTTCTGTTCTTTGTTTTTCTTTTTACGCAATCAGTTGGAGACAATTAAAGTTGCAATTTATTATGTCGAGAAATTGTAGTGAGACCTAATCTAGATTCGAGATATCTAGTCTAGTTTATGTATCCATCTTTTTTACCCCAGATTCCTCCTTTTTGTGGCTCTGATTCCTCTTTTGAAAGATTTTGAGTGGCAGGTCTGTTATCAATGATAATAAGATTGTTTCCCTGTGAGAGGCTAATACTTACCCTGATTTTGTTATGCTCATATTCAGAACTTAGCAACCTCATCCAGTTCTTACTAAAGAGATGGAATGACTTATTGTTTGATTCCCCCCCCCCAAAAAAAAAAATCAACTTAAGGATTGCAAAACATCATTTCTTCTTTTTAATCAAAATCTTATTCTCTCTTGCTGACTTTGATTTCTTTATCATTTAAAAAATTACAGCATTTGGAAGTATTTGTAAGATCTTTTAATACCCCTCACCTGTCTCAGTCTTTTTTTTGTTTTGTTTTGAAATTTTCTCTGGTAAAAAAAATTTTTAATATCTTCACCTCAAAACTGCTTTGTTCAATTGCAAGTAAAATGTAAATTAGAGATCAGCTCTTAAGGGTCACCATCAGTAACACAGATTATTAATGTGAAAAGTGCATTTTGTAGTTGTAAGCTTTTTGCAAATATTGTGTATACACCAATTTTCAAAATGCTCAGAGTAAATATCTTTGAATTATAATAACAGATCACACGAAAATGAAAATGCAAGGTACCTTATGCTATAGTTATAACGGAGTACAAATGTCATGAAATCAAGTTGTGAAAACCTAAAATATCAGCACTCCATTACATGGTCAAGAAACTAATAAACTCTAAAACCTTTAAAAACCATTTTCCTCCAACTGTTAAAAAAGTGGAATTATATTATTAAAGCCATTTTGGGATGACACCAGTTTTGGCCGGTACATTTTTTACTTGCAAAATTGTAGGGAAGGATGGCTTAAAAATGACATACCAGTAATTGAAACATTTGTAATGTTATTTTGTCAAATCTGAAGTCGGCACAACAATCAGATTAAATAACCATCCTGTACCTCCGCTCCAAATTCATCTAGACACACGGTGACTCCCACTTTATTTAGTCAGTCTATTTTATCCACCAATTTAGACACTTATCTAATGGTCAT
Source organism: Elysia crispata (assembly GCA_033675545.1). Lineage (NCBI taxonomy): Eukaryota > Metazoa > Mollusca > Gastropoda > Plakobranchidae > Elysia > Elysia crispata. The sequence goes on from JAWDGP010000372.1 coordinate 37,903, forward strand.
AGTTATTTTTGCACTTGTGGCTCCATATACACATGTAGTAAATTTTAGAGTGGTTTTGTTCTTCTATTGAGGCCCCATACAGCTTTGCTAAGTTGCTTCATCTCGCTTTACTTGAGGTTGGTAAATTTGACACTCGGATCTAAGGTTAATATATTGAGGCAAAGAGGGAAAAAAGTGGGACTTTGTCGAGCCCGAGGTCTTATTGGATCCGAGCTCGTTAAATTCAAGGTCCACTGTATAACTTAATGCCAATTAGATCTTGATGCAACAAAATACTTTTAAATACAAAACCCCTCAGATATCAAGATTCCAAATGTTTCTTAGAGAAACATTTTATTTGAAGAATTCTAAGGTAGGCGAAAGAAGGAAGCTGGAAGAATTCTAAAAAAGCGTTATTGAATTTTAACAAGCATTTTGTACAATTGAAAAATTGTTAAAAGAATCTGTCAACTGATGTCACTTGCTTGAAGGAGTAATTCAGTGTCTGCACTGGGTAAACTTCCAAGGGACGGAATAAAAAAATCTGAAGTACAGTAAATGGAAATGTACTAATTTTTCTTTTAATTGGTTAAACAAATTGTAACTTATGTAAGACAAAAAGAGCAATGAAATATGTATATAAAAGACTTGCATATTAATGAATTCAAAACCACTCTCCGAGGATTAAATTAGTGCATGTGATTAGACAACGAATTAGTATTGTTTCCCTTTCTTAAAAATATATTCGGAATGCTAACAAAAGTTCGGCTTTCATTGAATGAGAGTGACTGATAGTCTTGCTGGCAAATCCAACACGGAGGAGCCTAGACCGTTCAAATTCATTTACGCTCATTACTCACAGGAGCGCAACGAAAGTCAAACGAAAAAAAAAATTTCCACCAGACACTGCATGCGAAAAAAAAAATACATGTATGCAATGAACCAACATGGCGTGAGATGCCGTTACGAGGAATCCACAAGGAGAGTAATTTAGCAATAGGGCCTATCAATTCCACATTATCATTTCACAATCAGTTTCAACAACAACAAAAAAAAACCCCTCAAAATTTGATTCTTTTTCAACGAAAACGTGTCGATATTGTGATATATTTTTATAAGGATTGTCATAGATAAGTTAGCGTTTATTTTTTAAAGGTGGAAGAAAAAAGAGAAGTAGCAGACAGGAAATGGGGCGATTTTCTTCTGATATAAAAAGAAAGGAAAAGCAAGAGGGGATGAAGTAAGAAATTATTTCGGAACTATGCGGAGAGGATATATATTCAGTTGAGTAGATTTGGAGATTTCTGGAGTAGGTCGGAAAAAAGGGGGGGGGGGGTGATCCTGATGGTCACATATCTAGTGTACCTATTCTCATTTGTAAGGGTCGGCTTTACAATTACACACTTTTCTCGAATTGCTTTTGTTGTCCTTTTTTTTTTGCACTCTTTGTTCTCCGTCTTCAATATAGTGATGTAGAAGATATCAGGGAGTAAAAGAGAGCAAAGAGACTCGGCAGTGTTATAAGTAAAGAACGTGAATTTTCAGTTTCTCTCGAGACTAAGAAACTTGCCTTTTTGAGGCTTCACAAAAGACAAAATGGTCTGAAAGAGACTCTGAAAATGACAATGTAGGGAGTTCTCTTGAAAACAAGGCAGCCATCGTTATGATTCAGTTTTGTTTGACCTGTGGATAGTATACATTGTTTCTCACACACTTTGTTTATATTTGTGTGAAGGTCAGCTCGCGAAAACGTATGTAGACATCCAGAAATAGATATTTAGTTTGAAAAGATGAAAGAAAGCAACCTTTCTCACTTTTCCAATATCCTGGGGGGGGTGATCCTGATGGTCACATATCTAGTGTACCTATTCTCATTTGTAAGGGTCGGCTTTACAATTACACACTTTTCTCGAATTGCTTTTGTTGTCCTTTTTTTTTTGCACTCTTTGTTCTTCTCCGTCTTCAATATAGTGATGTAGAAGATATCAGGGAGTAAAAGAGAGCAAAGAGACTCGGCAGTGTTATAAGTAAAGAACGTGAATTTTCAGTTTCTCTCGAGACTAAGAAACTTGCCTTTTTGAGGCTTCACAAAAGACAAAATGGTCTGAAAGAGACTCTGAAAATGACAATGTAGGGAGTTCTCTTGAAAACAAGGCAGCCATCGTTATGATTCAGTTTTGTTTGACCTGTGGATAGTATACATTGTTTCTCACACACTTTGTTTATATTTGTGTGAAGGTCAGCTCGCGAAAACGTATGTAGACATCCAGAAATAGATATTTAGTTTGAAAAGATGAAAGAAAGCAACCTTTCTCACTTTTCCAATATCCTGGCGAGGGTGGGAGACAGCCTGACTAGTACTCAGTAGCTGGTTCATGTTGTAAACACGTTCACTGATGTAAACACAATAGCGACCATTTTGAGTTTGAGTTACTTGTCTTTAGCAGCAACATTACAGAGGGTGAAATTTTTTGTTATGGAGAAATCATGAGTACATGTCACAAAACCATTTTTTAATTGAGATAGAGAAAATGTCTTGCCATTTTTGTCAAATTTAACAGCTATAACAAATTTAATTAATTAAATTAATTAATTACAATCTCAAAATGCACACCAAGTAAACTGCATTAAAGTGGACTTCCCAATAGGTTACTATATAAAGCCCTCCAATTGTTAATAGATTGTATGCTTGGCAAGGTAACGAACCAGGAACTGGCTCTAATCCCTGACGGTGTTAAGACCCGTAAAACGGTCAAGGTCCACACGCTATGACGGCGCGCGCCAGTCGTCATTTATGCCTTGGGTCTGGTGTGGCTCCTCCCATAATACACTCGTTATACATTGGAGAATAGATGCTGGGAGGGAAGTTTTGTCGGATGGGTGTGTGAGAACCACAACCTCCTCAGAGGTACCGGCGACTAGGGTACTTCGTCAATGTGGTGTTGGATGAGTAGGCGATACCGAGAGTGCCTATATGGCGGAGGATCGTGGCTGAAAACCTTCACCCCCTTTTATTTTTTTTCAAATCTGTCATGTAAAAATGAGTGGAAAAAGAAATAATGCAATGATGTAACATTTGAGCTAACAAAGTAGATGCTTGGGGAAAAAAAACAGGAGAAAAGAAGGAAAACAATGAACACATTAACAGCTTTTTAGCTGAGCTTCAAACACAGACCAACTGCGACAATCTGATACGGTTGAAATCTATCTTCTTGTTAAACCCTGGAAGCGACGCGTATTTCAAATATATTTTGTTCTAATATTGAGGCGATGAAAAAGTGTTCAGTGTTAGAAAGAGAAAATAATTAATTTTCAATGTATATAATTTCTTGCTCGTTTTTTTTTCATTTCAGCGTCTATAATCACGATTCTCATTCATCATTTATGTACTCATATATGGCGTAAGAAAGTCAGAAGTTTATTCTACGTTTGTTAATATGGCTCCAAGTTGTGATCCTTCACCCCTTTTTTTGTTTTTGTTTTGTTTTTCTTTAGTTACACCCTACTTCTGCATATTGTTTTCTTATTTCTTGAAGCAAAGAAATAAATCGATCCTATATGGCTGAAATTCTCCACCCCCTGATTTTTAAGAAGTCCGTATTTCGTCTGATTTCAGGATGATCCTTGCGAAAAAGTCCGGAATTTTTCGTAAAAAAAATTTATCATGCATCAATCCAAGACCTTGATGTGCAATATGCTCTTCTTAACCATTAATTTATGTTTGTAATCAAGCTGTAGGTACATACCTCATGCGTGCCATCTGACTCCCAGCATAAATCCTAGATGGACAGATGGATGCGTTTTGCTGATATTTTGGGACTCTATGGGGGCTGTCTGGGCAGCTTGTGTTTGCTTGGTTGCTGATTGCGGACTTGTTTGTATTTTTTTTTTCTATGGTAATGGTAGTCAATGATTGTTCTTTTGATGCATGAAGTTCCTTTTAACTCGATTCCTCCTTTTCATTTTTGGACCAAAGTCAAACTCATGGGAGTTTTTATAGTCGGTGCATGTCTTTCTTTTATTATGAAAGTTGTCTTTCGTCTGTATGCTATAGATACAGCCACCTGTATTGGAGAGGCTCTAGATTTGGTCATATATGTTGTTGCTGATTCATTGTATAGTGATTATAAACTTTCCTATTTTATTTCCTTTCAACATTTACATCATTGTTAATTCGTGTTTTTCTGAATTCCAATACTACCATCAGCTTTGATGATGTATTGTCTATGAAAAAAGTTCCTCTGTAAGGACTTTCTCAACATTTTTCTGGAACTTTGTTTCTTCCTGCAGTGCTCATGGTCTTGCTGTATGTTCGACTCCTACCCTGGGCTGTACAATTTTCACGTTTTTTTTTTTCTTTTGCTGGTTGGGGCAACCAAACCGCCCAGGTGCCCCCAAGACCTTGACACTGTTAGGATTTTAATTTTTTGGTCGACGCCTTGCTTTAGTTGTTTATTTTGTCCTTTGGATGGTTTTTGAGTAATTGTTTGTTGTCCTTCAGTCCTAAGGCAGCGAAGTAAAGCTAGTTAGTAATCTGGAATAACTGCCCTTAACATTATGTCTAGTTGTATATGAGCCAAGGGACAAAGTTCGGTGATTTATGATCTTATGAAAAGTAATCCACATAGCTGCCCACCAGTACGTGTAATACGTATTTAGTCTGGATTTATGCTTCCCAGTACATCTGTCCGTATCAGTGCTAAAAATTACGTATTTGGCAGTATCTCACTAATGGGAAGTTCAAATACGTGCTTGGTGGACCACTCATAGCTTGCAGCCATGGTGTCTTTGTTAAAGTTATGATAAGAAAAAATTTATAAAAAGTTAACAATAACTTATAAGTAACAGGTAAGCTTGTAAACGTTTAATTAAGTTTGTGATAAAGTCAATATTTATAACTGTACTCAATGGGCTACATCTTTCATTAGGTTTGAGCACTAAAAATCTGTATTTGCCCTTTCAAAAGTTGGCAGCTATGAATTCAATACATCGATATATGTCAATTGCTTATTTTGATACCAGCCATATTGCTCTGAATTCTTCCTCATGAACTAATCTGTGATTTGCTTCATCACTTTAGTCAGTAGACAGGTCATGTTGTAATTTACTATCACTCTCTAAGAATAAATTTATGATAATGATTGTACTTTTTTTTTAGTCTGCTTATTTCTAGTGCTTATGGCACATTATGAGAAAATATGAGACTGAGAGAAGAGTATGACAATGTTGGCTACAGTTTTTGAAATACATACTCAGTTTAATTACTGCTGCATGAATGTTGGAATATTGTTGTTCCTAGACATTTTCATCCGAAAATGTCCCAAGATTTGATAATCACTGCTACTGATGATTATGTCGGTGATTTAGAAAGTGGCATATGATACTTTCTACCTCATTCAATAATATTCAAAGATTTAAAAAAAAAAACTGATTTGCAGTTGATATGAATGTTCACATTGAAGACGTATGCATATTGCCACGCTCATTCGATAAATGCCTAACTGTTACGAATCATTTTAAGAAAATGTAATTTTAAAAATTAGATAAAACAGTTTCTTCATTTTACTGAGTTACATGTATGTTCTTCTATGTTAATAAATGAAGGAATTATTTCAAATAATTGAATATGCCTTAGTTTCATTCTAAAAATCAACTGGTATTTCAGCTCATAATTTACTAAAGCAGTGTTCAGTTTAAGTATGTCATGAGTTTACAATACCCATAACTCTCTTTTTCCCTTAATTTTTTTTTTTTAATCTGAAGATTTTGGGCAGATTTTATTCAAATTATAGATTTTTTAGCCGAAAGAAATGTTATGTGGACTTATACCAAAGTAAACATGCCAAAGCCTTAAAAAATGGAAAAACAAAACAAAACAAAACAAGGTTACGTATTCTTGGCGAGACCTCCTGATTGATGAACTCGATACCAGTGGACAGTCAGTTTTTCTGTTATCTAATCCCACTTCTTGATATAAGAAACAACAGTTTAACTTGACATCCAGAGACATGTATTTTTCTTTTTTAACTTTGTGTGATTAGTTTCAAGAACGGAATACATGTACACAGACGCTGGCATTTGTTAGAACACTTAACCTGATGAAAAAAGACTTGCGAGAGATCACCATTAGCTGTGGACTGGGCTTGTAAGACTCATTCCTTCACTTAACAAGTCAAAGCAACTCGTGCTACATACAATTACGATGATTCAGATTTTACCAAGGTTCAAATTGCATACAGATATACATGTATAATAAATTAATATATATATATACATACATATTACTGTAGTTTTGTTTCTTTGGTTTGATTATAGCACAATCACAAAGAAGTAATCTCAGGTTGTTTTTTATGTTGTTTTTTTTTTTTGTTTTTGTGAATATTAAACTTCTTCTTGACCTCCAAAGGGCTGGGCGGAACTGAAGAAATGAGGTCCTTAACTCAAATGAAAGGTTTATCCCACTGTGTTTTATAACAGAGAAATATGTTTTTTATTTATTAAATATTCGGTAAGAAGCGCAGTTTGTAGTAAATTTCAAAGATTTTTACCTTCATAAAATAGATAATAAACAAAATTGTCAGAAAATGCGTGGCAAATAAACCGCATGAAGAAAGTGTGTCACTGTTGACTTAAATAGATCAGGAAAGATTGAACTTTGCCTGGCAAGGCAACTTCGCCAGGAACTGGCTCCAAGCCCTTACGGTGTTAAGACCCGTAAAACGGTCAAGGTCCACATACTATGACGGCCCGCGCCTGTCGTCATTTATGCTTTGGGTCTGATGTGGTTCCTCCCATAAAACACCGGGATGCACACTTGTGTGCATCACTTTGGTGCTTGGATGCTGGCAGGGAAGTTTTGTCGTGGGTTGTGTGAGAAGCACAACCTGCTCAGAGGTACCGGCGACTTGGGTACTTCGTCGATGTGGTGTCGGTGGGCCGGCTATCCTGAGAGTGTCTATATGGCGGAGGTTCAGAGCTGAAACCCTTCACCCCCTGCAATCTAATGACATATTTCCCATTATAGGGAGTTGAATATCTTCCTTTACAGGGAGATGTCTTTTCTTTTTTATATTTTACTATGAATGGGGCATTATCCATTAAATATGCAACACCCTCCTT
>JAWDGP010000372.1:52500-85000 GCA_033675545.1 Elysia crispata
TTCTACGCTCTCTCTCTCTCTCTCTCTCTCTCTCTCTCTCTCTCTCTCTCTCTCTCTCTCTTTTCGCTCTCTCTCTCTCTCTGTCTTTTTTTCCCCTTGTCTCTTCTTTGCGCCTCTTTTCTCGTTTTTGACTATTATTTTTTTCTATCTTTATGTTCGTTTCCAAATCAGCCTATAAATCAGTCTTCCTCTGTAACTGTGTGTCTCTATTTCTTCCATTTCTTTCCGGTTCTCTCTATTTCATTCTCTCGTTCTCTGTCTCTTTCTGTCTTTCTCTCTCTCTCTCTCTCTCTCTCTCTCTCTCTCTCTCTCTCTCTCTCTCTCTTAATGATTCAGACCTCTTTATACATCTTTCTAAATATATCTTTCTTTTTTCCGATGTTATTACAACCTCTAAGTCTCCAATGAACACGCGTCAATGTACACGCTTTGTGTATGGCTGTGACTGGTCTTCCATTTTTTTTAAACCGCTCTTTTCTGCTGACGATTCTGTATTTCTATGCTTTTCCACTCTCTTCCGAAATTAGTAGTTTCCAATTTTTGGTCTTTGAATCAATATTTACCGGCGATACTTCATCGTTTCAACCTCATTGTGATCAGTGTCCCGGCTTTACATTACCGTTCTTTAAGAAGTCAGTTTTTCTCTCGATACCTTACATATGTTACATGATTACAAATTAGTATTTGTTGGATACCTTATAATCATCGGCTTTTTATTAGTATTTTCATCGATCATCTTTTATTTTCTAATGCGTCGGCCGACATTGTTTCCAATCTCTATGATTGTGTCTCTTTGCAACGTATGGGTTCTTCCGAAGGATTGAGGAAATTTGGGCTCAATGAAATGAGTGTAAGTGGACGAAAAAAAAATTTTTTTCATACCTTTATTCTCCTCCGCCGCCCAAGCGGCTGCAACTAAGATATATAATGCAGATCACTTTGCAGAATTAGTTTATTGTCTTTGTATAAAATCATGATATAAAATCTTGTTCGCGCTCTCATTCCTTTTTGTTTTCTTTGCGACTCTTTCTTATTTCGGGTTATTCCCCTTCCACGAAAACTCAATATCTCTTTCTCTTTTTCTCTCTGTCTCTCTCTTTCGCTCTCCCTATCTCTCTCACTCTCTATCTCTATCTATCTCTCTCTCTCCGTCGATCTGTCTAAGTCTGTATATAACTAAGTGTTTCTCTATACCTGTGCGTCAGTATTTCTTTCTTTTCTTCACTTTATTTCCCTTCTACGCTCTCTCTCTCTCTCTCTCTCTCTCTCTCTCTCTCTCTCTCTCTCTCTCTCTCTCTCTCTCTCTTCCTCTCTCTCTTTCTTTTCTCAACCTCTGTTCTATGACTATTGATATTTTTTCTTGAAATATCTGTCTATGTCTGTATATAACTCACTCTTTCTCAATACACGGTACCTGTGTATCCCTAGTTATTTCCATTCCATGCTCTCTCAAACTTTCCCGCTCTCTCTCTCTCTCAATCTTTTCCTCTCTCTCTCTCTCTCTCTCTCTCTCTTCCTCTCTCTCTCTCTTTCTTTTCTCAACCTCTGTTCTATGACTATTGATATTTTTTCCTGAAATATCTGTCTATGTCTGTATATAACTCACTCTTTCGCAAAACCTTTGTGTCCCTAGCTATTTCCATTCCATGCTTTCTCAATCTTTCTCTCTCTCTCTCTTTCGCACAATCCTTCTTTTCTCTCTCTCTCTCTCTGTATCTCTCTTCCTCTCTCTCTAATATCATTTTTGAAACTATTTCTTAATATTTTTAATAAATATGTCCATGGTATTTCATTACTCTTTCTTTCTCTCTAACTGTGTGTCGCGATTTCTTTCTTCTCTTACTAATTCTTCCTCTTTCACGCTATCTCTCCTTCTGTCTCCTTCTGTTTATCTCTAATTCTCTGAACCCCCTCTTCTTTTCTCTCTCTCTCTCTCTCTCTCTCTCTCTCTCTCTCTCTCTCTCTCTGTATCTCTCTTCCTCTCTCTCTAATGTCATTTTTGAAACTATTTCTTATTATATTTAATAAATATGTCCATGGCATTTTATTACTCTTTCTTTCTCTCTAACTGTGTGTCGCGATTTCTTTCTTCTCTTATTAGTTCTTTCTCTTTCACGCTATCTCTCCTTCTGTTTTTCTCTAATTCTCTGAACCACCTCTTCATTTCTCTCTCTCCCTGTCTCTCTCTATCTCTGTCTCTCTCTGTCTCTCTGTCTCTCTCTCTCTCTCTCTCTCTCTCTCTCTCTCTCTCTCTCTCTCTCCCTCGCTCTCTTTCTGTTTATGGCTATTTATAATACGGCCTTTCTTTATATTTGTGTGTCCCTATTTCTTTCTTTTTTTTTTTCGCGTTATTTCCCATACACGCTCTCTCGATCATTCTCTCTCTCTCTATCTATTTCTCTTTCGCTCTATCTCTATCTCTCTCTCTCTCGCTAACTCTTCTTTTTCTGTCTGTCTGTCTCTCTCCCTCTTTTCATCTTTGCACCTCTTCTTGCATTTAATAATATTCTTTTTATCTTTATGTCTCTTTCTAAATCAGCCTATTAATGAGTGCTCTTCTTTAACTCTGAGTCGCTGTTTCTTCCATTTCTTTCTGGTTCTTACTCTTTCATTCTCTCCCTCTCTATAAATTTCTCTTTCGCTCTATCTCTCTCTCTCTCTCTCTCTCTCTCTCTCTCTCTCTCTCTCTCTCTCTCTCTCTCTCTCTCTCTCTCTCTCTCTCTCTCTCTCTCTCTCTCTCTCTCTCTCTCTTTCATCTTTGTATCTTTTCTTACATTTTTTTAATATTCTGTTTATCTTTTTGTCCTTTTCTAAATTAGCCTATTAATGAGTGCTCCTCTATAACTATGAGTCGCTAGCTATTTTTCCCATTTCTTTCTAGTTCTTACTCTCTAATTCTCTCTCAATTGGAGAAAGGTTTGGACCATGGCTCTCAAAACATCATTACGAAACAGGTCGTTAAAATTGTTCCAACTAATATGACCAAATCTTAAGTTTTTCGGTTTCAGTTCTTTGATGAAACACACACAGGAGGCAAAAGCTGTTGAGTTTTGTGAAACTGTCGACGTGTTTCGTTTCATACAATTTTTTTTTAATTTGGCAGATGAGATGTGAAATATACAGGGAGCGCAGCCCACGTAGGCTTCTATCATTGAACAGGGAGGATCTTTGATCCAAGAAAGCAGCTAAGGTCTAAAGAAAGAAAATGGAGTCCAGAGCTGTACAAATCAATAACAAGATATCGTGTGGTTAACACTTGTTGAGTTAGATTTAGGTCTCTGGTGGCCTTGCCCCTCTTGTTTGCAACAATCTGTCACAAAATGGCGATGTTAGCCTCGTCTTTTCTTAACTCAGACAAGACTGTTCCGAGCAGTGCAGGGCTGTAAGATGAGAGCGTTAGCTACTCTTCGAGTGGAGTGAGTGTCGAGCTTATAATTGAAGTCTTTTTAGGGTTTGGGGTCTCAAGATGGGGAAATCTTTCCCGGCTAATTAATTTTAATATTATTTTTATTATAATTAGTAGTAGTAGCAGTAGTATTTTAAACAGTAATAGTACTATTATATACATGATACTACATGTATCACCACCGTTATTCTTATTGTTACTACATGTATATGTAGTTACTCTATAGTGGGATGTTTTAGCCCATTTTAAAATATAAGGTGAGACTTTTTTTTTTCAATATATAAATAATAGGGAGAGGGGGAGAGAAAGAGAGAGAGAGAGAGAGAGAGAGAGAGAGAGAGAGAGAGAGAGAGAGAGAGAGAGAGAGAGAGAGAGAGAGAGAGAGAGAGAGAGAGAGAGATGATGGCGCCCAAATAGACAAACTTAGTTCCTACAAAACCCATCAAGGGGCGTGGAGGGTTTCAGCCGGCGTATACTCTCAGGATCGATTTATTTATTTTTTTTATAACAAACAGTATGCAGGAGTAGTGTGTTACTACAATAAAACAAAACAAAACAAAAAAAAATAAAAGGGGGTGAAGGTTTTCAGCCACGATCCTCCGCCATATAGGCACTCTCGGTATCGCCTACTCATCCAACACCACATTGACGAAGTACCCTAGTCGCCGGTACCTCTGAGGAGGTTGTGGTTCTCACACACCCGTCCGACAAAACTTCCCTCCCAGCATCTATTCTCCAATGTATAACGAGTGTATTATGGGAGGAGCCACACCAGACCCAAGGCATACATGACGACTGGCGCGCGCCGTCATAGCGTGTGGACCTTGACCGTTTTACGGGTCTTAACACCGTTAGGGATTAGAGCCAGTTCTTGGTTCGTTACCTAGCCAAGCTTACAATCTATTAACAATTGGAGGGCTTTATATAGTGACCTATTGGGAAGTCCAATTTAATGCAGTTTACTTAATGTGCATATTGATGCATTGTACTAATTAATTTAATCAATGAATTTGGTTAGAGCTGTTAAATTTGACAAAATTGGAAAGCCATTTTGTTTACCTCAATTAAAAAAATGGTTTTGTGACATTTACTCATGATTCCTTCATAACAAAAAATTTCCCCCTCTTAACGTTGCTGTTACAGACAAGTCACTCAAAGTAACAATGGCCTCCACTGTGTTTACATCAGTGAACTTGTTTACATAATGAACGAACTACTGAGTACTAGTCAGGCTGTCTCCCACCCTAGCCAAAATATTGGCAAAGTGAGAAAGACTGCTTCCTTTTATCTTTTCCAACTAAACTATTTCTATGTCTATAGCTTATGTTTTCAAGAGTTGGTTTTAACACAAATATACAAAGAAAGGGTTTTCAAATTCTTTTTCCAACCATTTTGTCTTTTATGAAGCCTTAAAACACAGGTTTCTTATTCTCAGGAGAAACTGAAAATTCACGTTCTTACTTCTTTACTAATCACATCGCCAGGCCCCTTTGCTCTCTCTCTCTCTCTTTTTTTTTCTTATAGTTACTGATGTATGTTTTGCAACCTCGTATTGAAAATTGAAAGAGAAGAGGAAAACAAAACAAAACAAAACAAAAAACTAAAGCAGTACGGAAAAAGGCATGTGTGTGGAGACGACCCTTACACATAATAATAGATGAACTAGATATGGGACAATCAGGATAACGCCCCCCCCGCACTCTGTCCCACTCCTGAAATCTCCATATCTACTCAACCGACAATCATTCCTCTCTGCATAGTTCCTCAATCGTCTGTTGGTTTTACTTCATCCCTCGATCTTTTCCAAATTGCTTGTCCTCTCTTTATATCAGAAGAAAATTTTAAAAATAAACCAAGCTGCAGACCCATAAACCATTGCAAGCCTGAACTGACAGGAATCAGCCAGCAAATTGTAGAGAAAATTGTTCTCGATATCAAATCAAAGACAAGCATCAACTCGTGGAGAAATACAAAAGATGTAATAGACTAGTTCAACAACATTGACAAAAATAAAAGCCACACAATGATTTGCTTTGACATATGTGATTTCTATCCATCCATATCGAACATATGCACAGCAATTTGCCTCAAAATACTCGATGATTACAGATGAACAAGCCCACATAATCAAACACACCATGAAATTTATGTTAAACAAGGACAGAAACGCATGGTGTAAAAAAAAAAAACGTTCATGAAGCCATGGGAATTTTTTTTCGAGAGAGAAAGATGAATAGGAAAAAGATAAATTTCATTATGCTTAAGCTAGTATTGACTACATGTAATAATTTTACACATGTATTCATTCTAGCACAATCTGACCTACAGGTATTTAGCTTGGGTGCAACACAAATGTCATAACCAATTTCTACAGATTTATCACATAAATGGATGGATTCACTTCAGATAGCTAACATGTTTGAGGTCGTTTTTTTTCTTTATTTATGCCTTATTGTTCATTAGAAATACACTGTATATGACATCTTCATAAAGAGTCTGTCAGATAAAAAAATTTGAATTTGAAAAAATGAAAAAACTCAGCTGTTTAGTCTAACTATTTCAAAATCAACGGAGCTGAAAATGTAAAAAAAAATGATATCTCATCAGATCAGAGAACGCTTATATTTTTGGACAATTTTCACCCCTAAAAAGTTTAGAAATGTTATAGTGTTGTTAATACCAATGTTTTTCAATGAGATAACAGCACAATGCATTCATTTTTTGTGGAGGTGGGGCAGAAGATGTATCACAGATGACAAGATTAAATACTTTTAAAATGTTCATAATTACTAAAGCAGCAAGAAAAAACACTCCACAAAAACATGCAGTTTAAAATGAGACAAAAGCCTGGTTATATATATTTTAAATTAGAACACTTTTTAGGTGCACATTTAATATGTGATAGCGTCATACATAAAATTAATCCATAAATTTACAATACCATAACCCTCTTCTATTCGATTGACATATTTAAAAGAATACATAAATTCTCAGCAACATTTAAGTCAGAACCAGCCAAGAGCTCCATATCAGACAATCATCTTACTTGTCTCCCACACAGTCAAATCACTCACCCTATTTCACATTTGCATCTAACAATTCTATCTGGACACAAAACTAGACTGACTGTCCCTTCCCACACAAAACAGATTGCAGACTTACATATGTTCTCGTCAATACCATATACAATAGCAAATTGCGATAGGATGCAATACTTTTAGCAAAGATCTCTTGAAGTGATGTATGCTCAAAGGCCGCAAGTTAATATTGACCACTCTCTGTCTTATCTAGCAGGAAGATCCATAAAAACTTTACCTTAAAATATTTCGATTTTCTTAAATTTTCTATGACATGAAAAAAATGAGAGTACTTTTCAAGAATAGGTACAAAAGATGATCCAACAGAACTAATCTTTGATCAACTAAGATTGGTTCTCAGTGCAATGTGGATGCAAAGGAATGTTAAATTAAATGCCACAGATTTTGATGGATTTAAAAAGAAAAGAAAAAAACTATGAAAAATGAGAAAGCTGCAGATTTTTAATGGCTTAGAATCTCTAAAACATTCCTTTCCTTGATTGTTTCAATTCAGGCAACTCTCATCTCATTCAAAAAAAAAAAAATGAAAAGCCATTATTTAGAGTTACGAGTCAACAATCTAGTTGAATTTTCTGTCACAATTTTGCCCTAAGAATTGATAAAAAAAAATTACATCAATAGTAAAGGCCATAGTTTCCTTCCATATTATTGCTAATTGAACCTTCTTCTATAAGAATCAGAAAACCCTCTGCCTTTTGCCAAGTAAATGCTCTGCTCAAGTCCAGGGATAGAGGGTGTCAGGGTAAATTGGAGTGGGAGGATACTTTGACAGTTGGCCTAGCCTCGGGTGTATTTACGTCAGATGTGTAGCATGAACACGGAGACGATGAAGATGAGAGACATGACAAGGACGGGAACAGGTCCACTGTGAAAAGAAGGGAAAAAATCATGGCGTGAAATAACGGCATAGTCCATACATGTGTTGACATTTTAAATGAAAAGCAAAAAAACTTAAGAATTTATCACAATTTTTTTTTTTGCTTTATTTCCACAAAGGAGCTAGTCCTACCAAAGGATTGTCCTTAAATTCTCAATGCACGAGCAATTATTAGAAAAGGGATACTAAATTATAAATGAACTCTCCGGCGATAATGATGAGTTAAACAGATTCATCAGTAATAAGTCTCATAACAGTGGTACAGATCAAAACACCACTTTGTCTGATGAATGATAACAAGGGGTGTCAATACCCAAACTCTATTAAATATCTCATCCCTTTTTCTTGCATAGATTGTAAAAGCTGTTATCGTTTACTTTTATGTTGATGTATCATTTAAAAGGATTGTACTAAATTGAGGCCCGCTACAGGGATGCATAAAAAAAATTTAGAGAAGGAAGTTGGATTATCATTATTTTCCTCTATACCCCTTTTACCAATCATGAGCTCAGTGCTATCAAGTATGCATCTTATCGTATGTCCATTTTCAGGCCCACTCAAATTTTATCCCAGTTTTAGAAGGGGATAAAATTAAATGCTGTGGTTTGCCTTGAAAATTATCAAGATTAATGCCCCTGTTTGTCACAGATACAGATAAAGGAGGATTCGCCGGTTTAACTTAGTGACAGTGAGCCTGCAAAAATTCAAACTGACTTTACTCTAAACTGGAGATACTGCAAGATAGCACTGGGCTCGCACGATGGTGACCTAGCAGTTGTGAACCACTTGACTGACAAGAAAAAAATTGGTGGTTGTTAGTAAAATTATGACAAAAAAAATACTCAACAAGTAAAAACGAAATATTTTTAAACTTTTATTTAAGGGGAATAATCTATCTGACAATCAATGCACATGGTGTTAAGCCGTTACTTCCCTTTGACGACTCTGTATTTGTCAAACTTATGGGAAGGCCAGATTTTGGTGATATAGTCTAATGTTTAAGCTAAAATGCTGTGTTACTCTCGCGCAGAGTTTTGATTAAGATGCATTAGATTTTTGTTCTTTTATAATTTTTAAAAACGCCCAAAACCGCACAACCATAGGCACTCAAATTATACCCAGACCCTCAGCTGCAAGTGAGTTAAATTTGAGCTTCACTAGCAAACTGCTAGTTGAACTTTTGTTTGAGAAAATATGAGGAGGGAAAAAATTAACTAGAGTTTGTTGCCTGATTTCTCCATAATATCTTTCAGTAGAAAATCAAATGTTTTGAATTCTGCAACAAATAAGGGTACAAAAGAGAAGGGTTACTGCATAATTTTATCAGTTCCTGAACCTCTTTCAGGTAAAAATTTCAATGCAAATTCAATTTCAAATTCTGTTGAGCCCATAAAGATTTCCTGTATGAAATTTAACCTCATTCCTGCATAGAAACCTGAACCTTTACAAAGGCTGTCAAGTGAATTGCTTGCTTGGCTCTATGATGTAAAAAAGAGAAACACAGAATATATCTGATTTATAAAATGTCTTCCTTGTTTTCCTAGGAATCTTACTTAGAAATGCACAAGAGAAGGGAAGCATGGCTTTATTAAAGGTTGTACCATAATTTGTGCCTGACACTGGCCTCAACTATTTGCTTTTTGAGCTGTTCATCCTCATTTAGATTCATATAGTGTCTCTCCTCTTCCTCCCGACTGACCAGGGAAGCAGTCAGACTCTTTACCATCTGGCCATCCCTCTTTGAATGTTGCAGGATTTCTTTAATCTAGTCAAAAGGGAGGAATTTTTTTGCTTAAATGTTAGAGAAACTTGTTACAGATATAAAACATTTAAAAAAGAAAGAGGGCAGGTTCCCAAAAAGTCATAGAAAGACACAGGTAAGACAGACATATATCGAGGGTATCTATATACATTGAGACTTGGAATAAATGCCTGGGTATAACCTGGAAGATGGGAATGTAAATTTGCTATTGTTTTAGGAGTTATTACTTTTTTACTTTAGACAATAAGAATTTTACAAAGAACTGAAATAAGCCTGAGAAGCATATCATTGTGTTTTCATTTTATACTACTATGGTTTGCCCCTTCTGAAGATCCTCTTTGCAACTGACAATGATTATCAGGCATACCATCCTTGTCATTTATCCATTCTGTTTTAAATGTTCATGGATTTTGCTGGTCATCTTTAATGAAGAATAAATTTTCAGATCAAATTTGCAAGGCCAACTAGTAAAACACCTTTAGAAAGCTTCTTTTGTAAGGGGTGTGATGACTAAATAATATCTTTGTCACTTATTTCAGTTTTAAAATAGTTCCTACCAAAGAAAACACATATATCGGTTTATAATTCTATGGAAGGTAATAAATTTGTTTGGCATTTCATAGTTAAAAAGCCATTTGCTTTAAAAATACTGGATTTTTCCTGAACACAATTTAAAAGTTAACACCCACATGGAGCGTCAATTATATTTGCTGAAACATTGCAAATATTTGCTACAGAGAAAACACTCTCAAAGAGCCTTGGTGTTGACTAAAATTTTTACACATATTACAGACCTAAATCAGTATAAAAAGATGCAAAAACCAGAAAGCCCATACCTTTAATAGTTTCTTTATGATTATCTACAATTGTGCTATAATTCAATGTTCCCTCAAACTTTTTGATGGCATGTTTGAAAAAAAAAATTATTTAGGGAAAAAAAAACATCTTGCATGTATTTTTGTTATTTTTTGCGTTTGTTGTCAGATCCGGGCAGCAATAAGAAAGATGAGATTAGGTAAATCAACAGGCCCTAGCAGTAAATCAGTGAAACTTTTAGGGTACCTGAAGACTATAGAATTGATTCGATCACAGCATTACTCAACAAAATCTATGACTCAGATCAGATTCCATCAAACATTCCCAAATCCATACTTATGGCACTGCCAAAAGAAACCAGGGGCAGCAGAGTGTGAATTGCACATAATGAATAGTTTTATGAGTCATATCACCACCATACTTCTAAGAATGATCATGACGTGAGTCGGAAACAAAACCAAACCAGAAATAGCAGAGGAACAGTGAGGGAAAAGGTACAACAAGTCCAATCCTTACTCTTGAACTATGATTGAACCAGCCCTGGAAGTACAAAAAGAGGTATATCTGTGCTTCATTGACTACACACAGGCATTTGATAAAATACGACACGGTGAGATAATCACACAAAAACATTTGAAGATAGATGGAAAAGATCCAAGAGCAATTTAAAACATGTACTGTGAACAGACAGCAGTAATGCGAGTTGATGGAGAAATCAGCTCATTTAAAAAAAAACAAAGCGTTGTGTCACACAAAGATGTGTGCTTGCCCCAGAACTTAACTCGCCTTACTGTGAAACCTAGAAAAATATCTTGGAATTGAAGTAGGAGGGTACAACGTGCACAACGTAAGATGCGCTGCTGAAACTGTATTAATTAGACATCTTGGAAGAAGAAAGCAGAAAGAAAAAGCAAAAAGATAGAAGTAATGATGGTCAGTCACAGCAATGTGCATCCACACATCAACATCTTTATTAAAGGGAATAAACTCAAGCATGGGATCAATTCAAATACTTGGGTACTTCAATATCAAGTGATTCGATGTATATTGGCAATCTGGTCTGAATTTGATGCTTACTTCTGATTTAAGTAGGAGAAAACTAGAAAAAAAGACTGAGCACTTGTCCCCTCCGTTAATGGAACATTGTAGATGCTAATGCCATAAAATCTGGAGCCATTGACCTGTTTAAGCCTCACGCTCTGGGTCTCATAGGCCAGAAAAATGCAAAGATGAGCAGGACACCCTTGTAGCCAAACACAACACTTGGACCCAGTGAACCAATCACAGATGAAAGTTGATGACAGAGTCTGGGATTATGAAAACAGATAATGTTGATAGAGTCTGTCTATTAGAAGGTATTGTGATCAGTACAGCACAGATCATTTGAGTTTGAAACTGCAATAGATTAGAGAGTTTTTTTCTAAACTAATAAGTAAAACTGACTGTAACAGTGCGCTCAATGATCTTTCAAATGCAAAGTCAAAGATCATGCAAGGAGGTGTAAAAAATTTAAATATGCAAATATATCAAGACATACCAATAAGGTATAAGATCTCCATGCTATACATAAACATATAAATATTTTCAAATTTTCAACCTATTTTATCTCATTGCTTTAATATCATGATGACCATGTGTTTTTCCTGAAAATATAATCAATCTGTGTTACATACTACCACTGAGTATACAAATAACAAACCTCTGCAAAAAAAAAAAAAACAACTAAAGTACAACTGGACTTACCGGTGAATTATTCCACCTCGGTGAATTATTCCACCTGAGTCCATGCAATGTGGTCTCCTTTAGCTCTGAAAGCCTCATTATGCATATTCCCAGCAGTTTTGTACAATTCATAGCTCATTAAATGAGATTGGTTATCTCTTTAAAATCTTCAAGCTTCATCCCTCTTTCTCCAGTCTGGTTTAATTGAAAAAACAAATAGGTGTCATTGTTGTAATTTTATGTTTTCTTTAAAGTCTAGCAAACAATAAAAATTATGTAAAGTTTCTCTCATCAGTATATTTTCCTATTTGTAGCCAGGAACTGTGACACTGTTCCTTGAGTTATAATCCATGAGCTCTGGTTAAAAGTACCTTATGAAATGTCTAATACAACATAATCATGATTGTTTGTGTTCGAATCACTCCATAGCAGATCTGTTGTTTAGATGAGCATCATTATGGACTATTTCAATTTTATTTCCTTTAATGCTTAAAAACTTTTTAATTTTGAGCATTGTAAGAAATCATCTTTGTGAGATTTAAGTGTAAATGTCATAAATAACAACATCACTTAGTTATACGATTTCGAAACATCCCTACAAAACTTTTTATCATGAAATTTTAATTTTTTAGAGTTTCATTGTGTGTAAAATATATCTTTTTTTTTTAAAGACATCTTCTGTCCTCAGATCTATGCTTCATTTCTCCTTTTGTGTGCGAATTCCTTTAGGTTATGGTTCAGAATTACATACTTTACGATAAAGCTTCTAAAGTGTGTTCTGCATTGACAAATAAATGGTTATACTGAACCAATAAGTAAAGTGTTCTATAATGTTTTAATTCTGTCTATGCACAACACATCACAGCTTGTATAGCCTTTACACCTTGGTTTAAAAAGTTATTACAATTTGTAGAAATTTTTAGGTACTGGCTAACTGAGATTCAGCAAATATTTTGAGGGCAGATAATGATAAAGTAAGGTTTCTATAAAGAAAAATAATTGAACTTCAATCCTGGAGAACAACTTTTTATTATGACACTATTGGACAGATTTAATGTAAAAAGTCCCTGCTGGAAGCAGTTCTCCTCCCCCCCCACCTTTCCTCGACAAACATTGGAGAGATGGGACCAGACCATCATCACACTTCTTCGTACTAGGCAGTGCCGCCTAAAAAGACATCTATATAAAATTAAAATAGAAAACTCCCCTTCATGTGCCTGTGGTAAAGGCAAAACACCACACTATGTTCTACAATCCTGCCTTTTATATGAGGAAACCAGAAAACAACATGGCCATGTACTATCTACAAAGAAACCAAACTCTATGGCCAAAAGGAGGACCTACTAAAGACATAATCATTTATAAAGATGACTGGACTGGCGCTAGAATCAGCTTAACAAGAAGAAGAAGAAGAAATATATATATATATCTAATGGATAGAAATCGCTTTTGGTTCCTCTCCACAACATTGTAGATGCTCATGCCAACAAATCTGGAATCACTGACCTGTTTAAGATTCACACTCTGGGTCTGATAGGCCAGGAAGATGCCAAAGATGAGCAGGATACCCTTGTAGCCAAACACAATACTTGGACCCGGTGATCCAATCACAGACGAAAGATGATAATAAAGTATGGGATTATGAATACAGATCATGTTGATAGAGTCTGCCCATTAGAAGGTATTGTGAGACTAAGGGAAATTTTCTAAACTGATAAGCAAAACTGATTGTTTCAGTACAGACATATATTTCAATGCAAAGTGAAAAATCATGAAAGGTTTTAAAAAATTGAAAAATTCAAATATTTCAAGACATACCAATAAGGCATAAGATCTACAAAGAGACATAAATATTTTCATACAGTATTATATAAAAAAGAGAGATTGTTTTATTAATCCTCCCGTGCTATATCTCTTCGAGGTCCTTTTATTTCCTGTTATTTTCCTTTTTCTTCCCCATTTTTTTCTCAGTCCAAATTGTTGAACCTAAATAAAGATTATTTTTTTTCCAATTTTCATCGCAACTTATCTCATTGTTTAACTATTATCTTGACCATGTGTTTTTTTCTGAAACTTTAATTAATCTGTGTCACATGCTAGCACTGAGTATACAAATTCCAAACCTCTGCAAAAAAAAATAACCCATTACAACTGGACTTACTGGTGAATTGCTCCACTTGAGTCCATGCGATGTGGTCTCCTTTAGCTGTGAAAGTAGCATTTCGCATATTCCCAGCAATTGTATAGAATTCCTAGCGCAATAAATGGCATCGTTTATCTCTTCAGAGCTAGCCTTCAAGCTTCATCCCTCTTTCGTCCAATCTGGTTTAGTTGAAAAAACAAATAGATGTCATTGTTGTACTTTTATTTATTTCTTTAATTTAGAAAAGAGAAAAATTAATGTAAAGTTTCTTTCGTCAGTATATTTTCCTTTTTTGGTGCCAAGAACCGTATCACTGCTTGGCAGATTTATTGTTACGGTGAGCATAGTTCAGTTCTATTTCCTTTAATGACTTAACACCTTTTTAAGTTTGAGCATTGTAAGAAATCATCTTTGTGAGATTAGAGTAAATATTATAAATAAAATCATCACTCTGGTTTGGAAACATCCGTAAAAGAAATTTGAATTTTTTACACTTTTATCTGTGGTAAGTTATATCTTTTTTTTTTTTTTTTAGGACATCTTCTGTCATCAGTTCCATGCTTCAATTCTACTTTTGTGTGCAAATTACTTTAGCTTATTGTATTGAATTACACATTTTCAAGCTAAAGCTTCTACAGTGTGTTGAGCATTGACAAATAAGATGGTCAAAATTGTACAAAGACCCAAAGAAAATTAAGGGTAATAACAGGAATCAATGAATAAAAATAAACACAAAGAGATAAACATTATAAAATGTACAACAGAATATGCACTGTTTTGATTAAGTGTTTTAGCCATTAGTTACCAATCCTTACCACATCTAGTTGTATTTAAGTGATAAAGCTGGGAAATAACTGAAAATCTTGTCCAACCAGTTGTTGGTTTTTTTTTAGAAAAAAAAATATAAAAAGGGTTCTTTATTGGAATAGGAAAACATAAAGAGAGGAAAAATGATCTACATAGTGACACAAACTTTATGAAAAAAAAAATCCAAATTCTTTATGTGGAGCCAGGCCCAGCCTTGGGATCAGAGAGTGAATTTACATATGTAGTTTTAAATGGTAGATCCGACTATCAAGTTCTTCATTTCCTTTGTCTGAAGCAAGATCTAGGTATACAGACCCATTTTTACCTAATTTTATAACAATCCTCATCAATATTGCCGTTTCCTTCATTGATAGAGGTCCCTAGACGATCTAGATGGTTTAGAGACATGAACTTGGCCTCTTCAAAAAGTGATTAACAAAGGACATTATGAAACAGAAATATGCAAGTTAGGGACGAAACCAGACAATTTCCGAAAGTATAAGACTCTTTTGCACTTACGTACAGTTCGATTACAAACATAAGTTAATGGTTAAGAAGAGCATATGGCACATCAGGGTCTTGGATTGATGCATGAAGGCATATTAGTTTATAAAGCCGGCCATAGACGAGTCGATAAATTGATGCCATCAATTTTATTGATTCTATCATTGAACAGGGAGGATCTTTGATCCAAGAAAGCAGCTAAGGTCTAAAGAAAGAAAATGGAGTCCAGAGCTGTACAAATCAATAACAAGATATCGTGTGATTAACACTTGTTGAGTAATATTTAGGTCTCTGGTGGCCTTGACCCTCTTGTATGCAATAATCTGTCACAAAATGGCGATGTTAGCCTCGTCTTTTCTTAACTCAGGCAAGACTGTGCCGAGCAGTGCAGGGCTGTAAGATGAGAGCGTTAGCTACTCTTCGAGTGGAGTGAGTGTCGAGCTTATAATTGAAGTCTTTTTAGGGTTTGGGGTCTCAAGATGAGAAAATCTTTCCCGGCTAATTAATCTTAATATTAATTTTTTTTATTAATACGTATATTAGTAGTAGCAGCAGTAGTATTTTGAACAGTAGTAGTACTATTATATACATGATACTATATGTATCACCATCATTATTATTATTGTTACATGTATATGTAGTTACTCTATAATGGGATGTGTTTGGGCCCATTTTAAAATTTAAGGTGAGACTGAGAGAAACAAAATAATTGTTTTGTTGTTGTTTTTTTTATTTTTTTTTAAGTATTATATAAATAATAGGGAGAGGGGGAGAGAGAGAGGGAGGGAGAAAGAGAGAGAGAGAGAGAGAGAGAGAGAGAGAGAGAGAGAGAGAGAGAGAGAGAGAGAGAGAGAGAGAGAGAGAGAGAGAGAGAGAGAGAGAGAGAGAGAGAGAGAGAGATGACGGCGCCGAAATAGGCAAACAAGTAGGATCCTACACAAACCCATCAAGGGGCGTGGAGCCGACATATACTCTCAGGATCGATATTTTTTTTTTATTTTTTTATTTTTTTTTTTATAACAAAATAGTATACAATAAAAAAAAATAAAAGGGGGTGAAGGTTTTCAGCCACGATCCTCCGCCATATAGGCACTCTCGGTATCGCCTACTCATCCAACACCACATTGACGAAGTACCCTAGTCGCCGGTACCTCTGAGGAGGTTGTGGTTCTCACACACCCGTCCGACAAAACTTCCCTCCCAGCATCTATTCTCCAATGTATAACGAGTGTATTATGGGAGGAGCCACACCAGACCCAAGGCATACATGACGACTGGCGCGCGCCGTCATAGCGTGTGGACCTTGACCGTTTTACGGGTCTTAACACCGTTAGGGATTAGAGCCAGTTCTTGGTTCGTTACCTAGCCAAGCTTACAACCTAATAACAATTGGAGGGCTTTATATACTGACCTATTGGGAAGTCCAATTTAATGCAGTTTACTTAGTGTGCATATTGATGCATTGTACTAATTAATTTAATTGATTAAGTTTGTTAAAACTGCTGAATTGGACTAAAATGGAAAGATATTTTGTTTATCGCAATTAAAAAAATGGTTTTGTGATATTTACTCATGGTTTCCTCATAACAAAAAATCCCACCCTTTTTAACGTTGCTGCTAAAGACGAGCAACTCAAAGTAATAATGGCCGCTGTTGTGTTTACATCAGTGAACTTGTTTACATCATGAACCAACTACTGAGTATTAATCAGGTTGTCTCCCACCCTCGCCAGGATATTGGTAGAGTGAGAAAGGTTTCTTTTCTTTTATCTTTTTCAACTAAATACCTATTTCTGGATGTCCGCGAATTGACCCTCACACAAACATAAACAAAATGTTTGAGAAACAATGGTATACATGCTACCATTTTTTCCATCCCTCCACAGGTCAAATATCATTGAATCATAACGATGGCTGCCTTGTTTTCAAGACAGCTCCTTGTTTTCCTTGTTTCAACTTAAGGTTGCCACTTTCAGATTCTCTTTCCAATCATTTTGTCTTTTAAGGAGCCTAAAAAAAAGTTTCTTGGTCTCGAGAGAAACTGAAAAATCACGTTCGTTACTTATCACATTGCTAAATCTCTTTGCTCTCTTTTTCTCACTGATATGTCCTAGATCAACGTATTGAAGGAGGAAAAGAAGAAAGCGTGAAAAAATAAAACCAAACAAACAAACAAACAACTAAAGTATTCGAGAAAAGACGTGTGTAAAGATGACCCTTGCAAATGAGGAAAGACAAACCAGATACGTGATCATCAGGATCCCTCTCCAACCTACTCCTGAAATCTCTCTATATCTACTGAACTGACAATCATTCCTCTTTGCATAGTTCCTCAATCATCTTTTACTTCATAACATCTCGCTTTTCCTCTCTTTATATCAGAAGAAAATAACCCCATGTTCCTCCCTGCTATCCCTCTTTTTTCTTCCACCTAAGCTCCTTTAAATCCCCATTGTCCACATAATTCCCATTTCATTTATGATTTCACGTCAATTGTATCTTTAATATATAGATACACGCACACACATTTCGAACAGATACCTAACTTAAAACCGCTTGATATGTCTTTCTATCCATTTATTTATACTAAGTATGTCCCATCTCTGCATCTTTTACTCTCTGTCATATTAACAATTTCACTAGTTATAGAAATCAAAGGCCAACTTACGGACTCTACATTGATGGAAGGATCCAGCTGAAAATAGGTGGTTTACCAGGCATCTGGTGTGATTTAGTTGCATCAGTTGGTAAAATTCTCAGTCACAATCGTAGGATCATGACTCATTTTCAGAGTTTGTTTCATCCACCACTTCAAAATATTTTCACAGACTCATATAGAATGCTAGACGAGAATGATATCAGTTTCGTGTTGACGTTTTGCAGATCTTCCTAATTCATTTATTTAGTCAACTTCTTGCTTAATTTCAACATTGATCAGCCTGTGACATAATTATCTTTTTGTTTTGATGTTATAAACAAAAATTCTAAATGCAGAAAATAATTATGAAGTGAATATAGTTATATACATACGGTAGGGCTATAGCGTTGAAGAAAACAATTAATGAAGAAAAATTGTAACCTACTCTCACCTTTTGGTTATCTCATTTATTCCAGAGTTGTTTCCTTTCCTTGGGTTGTTCAACACTACGACCCCCACCTCTTTCCATGGAGTTTGACATCTTCGCAAGCAAGTTCATATTCACCTCTTGAAATCAATAAAAAAAAAAGTGTTTAAAATTACAATCATTAACACTACCAGTATTCATGATAATTACTACTTAGGATTTGAAATAAAATTACACTCAGGACATACCAAGAAAAATTTTTATATATAAAATAATTTCCCCTAAAAAATTATTGCATTTATATTTTAAATTTTATATTGAACTAGATCTAATTGGTGTGGGGAAACTTACTTTAATCATTTTCTCCCAGAAGGTCCAGTTTTTCCAATTTCTTTTTTATAACACTGATCCATCCCATTAACACAATTAAACACAGCTATACTTAGTTCAAGATTCTAATTATGATTTCATAAGATTGGTGGTGTTTCTTAAGCAATGTCACTTATCTTTATAATGCTTTTAAGATCTATATGATTGTGTAAAATAAATGGTGTAAAATTTAATGGGTCCTAGAAATATTCCTAAATTTTATGAAGAATATGAAGAATCAGTGGCTTGGCCCCAGCTAATGTAAGCACTGATTAGATGGGATCTCCACCACCAACAGATGATCCAGCCAGGAATCAAATCCAAACTTCTTTGTATGTGTGAGTCTTATGCTGTATCATTTTGTATCAGCTGAGGTATTGATCATTTGCCCTGTAAAAAATGAGCTGGTGGTCTATACTCTATATCTGGGTCCTAGAAATGGAGACAAGGAAATTTAATAAAATGCAAAAGTATCCCGCTTGATGAGAATTTATAAATAAAGATAAACAGTAAAAAATAAACAAACCCTCAACTCCATTTCAATTGGTAATCCAGAATGAAACTTGTGGTATCCTACATGGCTACTTTTTAATTTCATGCTATGTCTAGATAAATTTTAAAGACCCCAAAATCTAAAATATTAAAGATCTAGATCTAGATGATTAGCGAGAATGTAATCTTTATCAACAAAAAAACAAAAAAAAAATACAAAAACAAATCAACAAACAATCAACTCCATTTTCATTTTAACTGGGAATCTAGAATGGAAATTGCAGCATCCTATCAAGACTACTTGTAAAGTAAAAAAAAAATTAAGAACTATAGTTTGGAATATTCAAATACTAATACAAGGTAAATTCTAAAAACACCCCAAATCCTATAATCCTAATCTAAAGATCGTAACCTGAAACTTGTAATGGGTCATCAGATTTTTGTGGCCCACCACTATAAATTGTAATCCAAAAAAATTATGACAAAGCAACCCTAAAAATCACGTGTTTTTACGGTGGGCATACTTTTTAAATCCCAAAGATGTTTCACGGATTTACAAACCAACATTTTAAAACCCCTTTTAAACCTTATAAAGCATGAGTGACAAACCATTGAGCTAGGTAGACATTTTAATTAGCCGTACAAAACTGTTTCTTTTAAATACAAAATGAACACAACCTTTGTTTCCAATTTTAAATCCTGTGGCAGTTGGAAATAAGTTGGACAGTCAAAACTAGATCTAGGCGTCAGATCTCTAGAGTGATCTAGATCTAGATCTAATTGAGATCTACACCGTACAAATCTGTGTTTGCATTTAATGCAAAATAAACACAGCGTTTGTTCTGATTTTTAAATCCAAAAGAAATTAAGCGCTTTATCTAAATTTTGTGTTTAGAATTAGTATTATCAAGATATCTAGATTCTAGGTAAAGATGGATAGGTGGAGGCAATTAATTTGATCTGAATCATGTTAGTAAAAGGAGAGATATCAAAACCATTTATATGCCTTTTTAAATACACACACGCACCCCAGTCTGGGAATTGACACCAGGACCCGGTTTGTAGAACAGGGTTTTCAGCTAGATCTAGTATTAGGAAAGATCTAGATGTAGATGATTGGCAAGAATTTACTGTTGTTCGTTGCAGTTGTTTGAATAAATATTTATACAATCGTTTGAATTTATAACTAGTCTGCAGTTGTTCACACAATTAATTATTTAGGGCTCTAAAGTAACATGATTTAAGGTTATAGTCTCTACTAAAATAACTGACCCAAGGTATCATCTAATGGACAAAGATGGTTTACCACAGAGTGGTCAAGATTTACATTTTTTTCAAAGCCTTTGAATATGTTACATTAAAATCTAATTAACTATTTATTGTACAACTCTCCATCTTTAAATAGTAAGTAAATTAATACCTTTCAGTTAATGTTTCCTTATTTTTCTTTGTAAAACCTTTCTTACAAGCTTCTTTTCCTTTGCTGCTATGTTGGTAGGCTTAAGGTAACACTACTTTTTTTTATTCCTTTTATTAATTTAAGGCTTGAATCAAAACAAAAGATCTAGCTAATTTCAATATCTGTAATTACTCGATATCCTCTCTCTGTCTGTCTTTATAATGTTTTATTTTTTGCAAGTAACGCAGCGTTTTATCTAGGCTAGATAATTTTCTATGTCTTTCGGTGTTTTTTCAGTCTTCAATTAACGGCACTCATTTTTTTTACAACAGATAAATAACACTCTGATTTTCTCTTTCCCTGGCTTGCCAGTTCAATTCTTTTCCTTTTAGTTTTACTCCACTTTGTTAAACTGTTTTTGTATTGATCACTGTATGCTGTATGTTTTGATTGCCTTTCATTCAGCTTATAAATTCTTTAATGGTTTTTTACTTTTGTTTTTACTTTTTATGTCAACAGGAAAAAATGATAGGCCTGAAGTTAACCAAAAAAAAAATAAAAGTTGCAAGTTGGCTTCTTGATGCTTTTACAAATGCACCCCTTCAGATCCGTTTTAATTTCATGAAGTAAGTAGTCAAAAATCGCAAATAAAAATAACACTCGGCTACAGATTTGTTTCTGTATTGTTGTATGAATAACTACCGTTATTCCTGAAATTCTGCAGCATTTGTACAAACAATATTGTGGGATATCCACACCATCACAGTAATCTCCCTTATATTTTCACGCGACTTTATTTCAATTTATTTATAAATCCTTATGATGTTAACCTTGATTCTATGATTAATTAGTTATCCAGCTCTAAAGTAAAGGAGATTAGATTCTAGACCTTAATCTTCATAGATCCAGCTTAGATTCTAATTTTTACAGTGGTTCTTGAAATCAAAAGTTTAGATCTACAATCTAGATTCTAGGCGCTAAATCTTAACTGGATCTAGATCTAGATATAAATCGATTCTGATTTGATTGAATCAAGTTTACCTAGAATATTCTGGGTCTAAGTATTCATCCCAATCAATGTGAGTGTGTTTGTTGGCGTAAATTTAATTTGCCTTTAACTTAGATCTCTAGATCGTACCGTAATGATGAATCTAATAAGCCTGTCGCCTGTTGTTCATGAGAATCCATTTGAGTTAGCGCTACTTTCGATTTCAATTTTGACTTCCGTTTGAGATCGTCAAATAGAATATTATGCGATTCCATCTTAATTGGTAGGGCCTGCATTTTACATTTTTTTTAACACAAAGACGTAAAAACAAACAATGGAATCATCTAGATATTCAGAAGCCAGGAAACTCAAGGGCCCTGTAGCATATCTTCATCCCATAACTTTACTCAACACATGAAGGTGCGTTCGTTGATTGTGCTATAACGAATAAGACGCAACGTAGACGCTTATCAAGGTCCAAGTCTAACGTGATTATATACATAAAATTGTGAGTGAAATCGAAAAACTCCTGGCAGATGTAAAACTCCAGGTCAATACAGCAGAACAGAATTCACGTCCGTTTAAAAATGTGAAAACGAGCACTGGCAGAAGATAAAGAAAGTAGGCAATAGGTCCCCTCTTATGCTAGCGAAAATATCTTCCGAAGAAGACAACTGTCTTGCCCCCATCTTTACACAACAGTCAGGATAAGAGGTAATGAAATGAAAACAAGGTTTAAACTATACTGCGCTCTAGAGAAAGCTGTGCTTTTGTACAGCTGTGGCACATGGGCCCTCACAACATAAAACACAGACTTATCACCGTAGAACGGTGCTTAATATCAAATGCCCAACATCAATCAGCAACAAGTCTTTCTGTAACAAGTAAGGTAAATTACCAATCAGCCTCCCTTTACAGTATACTAATTGAAGCGAGGTGAAGACTTTTGGGGCACATCTTAAGCCAAGTGCCCCATACACCAGCCAACAAAGCAATAATACGATATTTCAAACAAGAAGCCACAAAAAAAGACAACCTAAAACATCTTTTATATCTACTCCCAGACAAAAATCTCAATAGACTCTCTGTAATAAACAATGCAAACATTTCAGACCTCGTTGTCCAGGGTTGTGGAAAGAGTGTGTATGTCTGTGTGTGTGGGGTATGTGGTGTGTGTCTGTACTTGTCGAACGGGCCGTAAGTATCTACATTTATAAGAACACTTTAATTATATCGTTAGCATCACGATGCCAGGCTTTTCCACCGCCTCAGGTTGGTTTTGATAACTGTTTCTTGATTTTAGTATTAAATTTAGTTATTAAAAAACGCTCATAAAAATATTTGGAATGACACAAAATTTGATTTACTTGTTTCTTTATTTATTTTACCGCCGGAATACATAGTAAACGTAAACATTAAGTAAACTTTCGTTAATTATGATTTAAATTTTTATGCTTCTTTATTAATTGTGCCGATGTTTCTTTTTTTTTTTGGTTCATCCACTCCACTTTCTCCGGTTCTCCCCCCCCCCCTCCCCCCTTTTCTCTCTCTCTCTCTCTCTCTCTCTCTCTCTCTCTCTCTCTCTCTCTCTCTCTCTCTCTCTCTCTCTCTCTCTCTCTCTCTCTCTCCCTCCCCCTCTCTCTCTCTTCTATAAATTCCGATGTTTTTTTTATATCTTTTTGTCTTTGTAGATGTCAATATATTTCTCACTCAATTTTAGTCTGTGTGTGTCTTTCATATTCTCTCTCTCTCTCTCTCTCTCTCTCTCTCTCTCTCTCTCTCTCTCTCTCTCTCTCTCTCTCTCTCTCTCTCTCTCTCTTCTTCTTCTTCTTCTTCTTCTTCTCTATCTCTCTCTTCTCGATGTCAATCATGTTATATCTAATGTCTTTGTCTATGTAAGAATATTGCTCACCCGATGTCACTACATGTATTTCTTTCTTCTCATATTTATGTGTCGCTATTTCCTGCTTCTTTTACGGGCTATCTTTCTTGAAAACAACCTCTCTCTCTCTCTCTCTCTCTCTCTCTCTCTCTCTCTCTCTCTCTCTCTCTCTCTCTCTCTCTCTCTCTCTCTCTCTCTCTCTCTCTCTCTCTCTCTCTCTCTCTCTCTCTCTCTCTCTCTCTCTCTCTCTCTCTCTCTTTTCCTCTGATTTCTCACCTTCGATTTATTTCTTTATTGTTCAAGTCCTTGTCTACGTTAGTACATTTATCATTCTTTTTCTTTACATGCGTGTCGCTATTAGTTTTCTTAGTTCTCTTTCTGTTTCTCCCTCTTCTACTCACTCACTCACTCACTCTCTCTCTCTCTCTCTCTCTCTCTCTCTCTCTCTCTCTCTCTCTCTCTCTCTCTATCTATCTATCTATCTATCTATCTATCTATCTATCTATCTATCTATCTATCTATCTATCTATCTATCTATCTCTTCCTCTTCTTTGACCTTCTCAATTCAATTTCGATATATTTGATATCTTTATGTTTTTGTTACTGTCAGTATATTACTCTCTCTTTCTTTATAACTGTGTGACGCTATTTCTTTATTTTCTTTTCGGTTCTTTCTGTACACTATCTCTTTCTCTCTCTCTCTCTCTCTCTCTCTCTCTCTCTCTCTCTCTCTCTCTCTCTCTCTCTCTCTCTCTCTCTCTCTCTCTCTCTCTCTCTCTCTCTCTCTCTCTCTCTCTCTCTCTGAGTCAACCCAGCGAAATGAAACGCGTCATCAGAAAGAAGGGATCGCTTTGAGATCGGACAACTTTTTTGACATTGATTTAAAAAAAAAAAAGGCAAATTGAAATGTAATTTAATTCAATAGAAACTTTGATATCAATATATTTGACAAATCGAATTTCTTGTTATTTTATTCTTCGTGTAGTTATTTTGTCTGTAAGAGGCAGTCAAGATCAGAGTGAAAAATAAACAAACCCTCAGGCGTGTTGACAACGTGAACAGATTCACTCGTAGATACAAAGGACAGCTATTTCAAGTCAATTAGTTATGGCAAAGAGTTACATATCTTAAAACCTATACAACGTAAAAACACGGTTTTAACTGATTTTTATGAAAAATTGAAAGATTCATCCCACTACGTATCATGACATATACAATATTTTTTTATTTATTAAATATTAGCTAAGAAGTGCAGCTTGTAGTTAAATTTAACGGCTTTCGGCCTTTTTAAAAAGAATTTGACAAACACAGCTATGAGAAAATGCACAGCAGTTAAACCGCATGAAGAAAGTGTGTCACTGTTTACTTATATGAATCAGGAGAGCTGGAACTTTGCCTGGCAAGGCAACTTCGCCAGGAACTGGCCCCAAGCCCTAACGGTGTTAAGACCCGTAAAACGGTCAAGGTCCACATACTATGACGGCCCGCGCCTGTCGTCATTTATGCTTTGGGTCTGATGTGGCTCCTCCCATAAAACACCGGGATGCACACTTGTGTGCATCACTTTGGTGCTTGGAAGCTGGCAGGGAAGTTTTGTCGTGGGTTGTGTGAGAAGCACAACCTGCTCAGAGGTACCGGCGACTTGGGTACTTCGTCGATGTGGTGTCGGTGGGCCGGCTATCCTGAGAGTGTCTATATGGCGGAGGTTCAGAGCTGAAACCCTTCACCCCCTGCAATCTTTTGACATATCTCCCTTTATAGGGAATTGGAATATCTTCCTCTACTGGAAGATGTTTTTTTTTTCCTTTCAAAGGGGCGTTATCCTTTTTCTTCCTTTGAAAGGGGCATTATCCATGAAATATGCAACAACATCCTCATTATTTATTATCTTCCACGGGAGAGGCATTTCACTATTCACTTTTCCATTATTCCACTAACGCACTGTCCACTTGTGACTGGCACGTCATATTATCTGCTTAACAATACTAAAATCGTGATAGACTCTGCCTCGATGAGACTGTAAGTAAATAGCGACACATAGAGATAAATACTTAGTAATAAACTGGTACATATAGAGAAATAAAGGTAAAATTAATTTATCAAAAGTATAGGCAGAGAGGCAAAGAAGAGAGAGAGAGAGAGAGAGAGAGAGAGAGAGAGAGAGAGAGAGAGAGAGAGAGAGAGAGAGAGAATAAGAGTTGAATAGGTTAAAAAATGATAGACAACAAAGGATGTGAAACTTACTAATAGATATAAAGGTAATGTAATGACATAGACATAAACAAAGGAAAATATGGAGACGAAAAGAAAAACCCAAGAGCGAAAGACTGATAGTGAGAGAGTAAGAAGGAGAGAGATGAGAAGAAATAGCGAAACATAGTTAAAAAGAAAAAAATCATAATATACTGACATAGACAGAGACATAAAGATGTGAAAAATGTGGAAAGTGGGAGAAATGAGGCAAAAACTAGAGAGAGAGAGAGAGAGAGAGAGAGAGAGAGAGAGAGAGAGAGAGAGAGAGAGAGAGAGAGAGAGAGAGAGAGAGAGAGAGAGAGAGAGAGACAGAGACAGAGACAGAGAGAGACAGACAGACAGACAGACAGACAGACAGACAGACAGACAGACAGACAGACAGAGAGGGATGTACACAAAAAGAGACACTCAAAAATAGAAAACAGGAAGAGAATATGTAAGACGAAGAACGAGAAAGAAAGAAAAAATTGAGAGAGAAAGAGAGAGAGAGAGAGAGAGAGAGAGAGAGAGAGAGAGAGAGAGAGAGAGAGGGAAGAACGAAAAAAAGAAAAGAGAGAGACAAAGTTGTAGAATGCACATAGATCTGAAATACGTGACGGCTAACGCATCAGAAAATGAGAGACGAGCGATGAAATTACAAGTGAGAGAAAAAAAAGTGAGAGAAAGAGATAGAGAGAGAGAAAGAGAGAAGTAGAGAGAGAAAGAGGGAGAGAGAGAGAGCGAGAGAGAGAAAGAGAATGAGAGAAAGAGATAGAAATAGAGAGAGAGAGAGAGAGAGAGAGAGAGAGAGAGAGAGAGAGAGAGAGAGAGAGAGAGAGAGAGAGAGAGAGAGAGAGAGAGAGAGAGAGAGAGAGAGAGAGAGAGAGAGAGAGAGAGAGAGAGAGAGAGAGAGAGAGAGAGAGAGAGAGCGTGGAATGAAAATAAATTCGAAACAAAAAAAAAAAGAAGTAAGGACGCACAGGAACTGAGAAAGTGTGAGTTATATACAGACTTAAAGACAATAAGAGATAGAGAGAGAGAGAGAGAGAGAGAGAGAGAGAGAGAGAGAGAGAGAGAGAGAGAGAGAGAGAGAGAGAGAGAGAGACAGACAGACAGACAGACAGACAGACAGACAGACAGAGACAGAGAGAGCGAGAGAAAGTTAGAGAGAAAGAAATAGAGCGGAAGACAGGAAGAGAGATAGAGATACAGAAAGAGACCTAGAGTGAAAGAAGAGAGCAAAGAAGAATAGAAAGAAATAGTCTCACGATTTAATCATTCGGTAAGGGCATGAACTCTTTTAAATACGGGAAGCAATCTAGATCGACCTTACGTATAGAGGAAAGTAACTGCTGACATGCAAAATTAACGACAACTAATGTATAAAAATTACCAAAAGGAAAAACATACAAAATGATTCTTTTTTTGTATGCCTGTGTCACAATTTGTGTTAAACTAAATAACTGAGTTAATAAACGCCCATAAATCTTATAAATCAAGTAGAGAAACTAAGAAACAAATTGAATATAACGATCTCAATCATGATTTTATACAAAGACAATAAACTGTTCGTTTAAAGTCATTCGTAATCTGTATCATAGATGTAGCCATTTGGGCGGTGGTGGGGAATAAAGGTTTGAAAATCGTCATTTTGGGCTCACTTACAGTCATATATTGGACCCCCAATTCCGTCATTCCTTCGGAAGCACCCACGTGCTGCAAAGAGAAAAATTAGAGACACAGTCGATGAGACTAAAACACAATATGTAAGCCGGAAAATCAGAAAATAAAAGACAATCGGTGATAATACTAATCTAAAGCCGATGTTCGAAAGACAAACAACACGGAATAATTTCTAACTATATAAGAGATGCGTAACATGTAAGATTGGGCGAGAAAAACTGGCTTCCAAATAAACCGAAAGAGAGAGAGAGAGAGAGAGAGAGAGAGAGAGAGAGAGAGAGAGAGAGAGAGAGAGAGAGAGAGAGAGAAAGAGAGAGAGAGAAAGAGAATAAGAGTTGAATAGGTTAAAAAATGATAGAAAACAAAGGATGTGAAACTTACTAATAGATATAAAGGTAATGTAATGACATAGACATAAACAAAGGAAAATATGGAGACGAAAAGAAAAACCCAAGAGCGAAAGACTGATAGTGAGAGAGTAAGAAGGAGAGAGATGAGAAGAAATAGCGAAACATAGTTAAAAAGAAAAAAATCATAATATACTGACATAGACAGAGACATAAAGATGTGAAAAATGTGGAAAGTGGGAGAAATGAGGCAAAAACTAGAGAGAGAGAGAGAGAGAGAGAGAGAGAGAGAGAGAGAGAGAGAGAGAGAGAGAGAGACAGAGACAGAGACAGAGACAGAGACAGAGAGAGACAGACAGACAGACAGACAGACAGACAGACAGTCAGACAGATAGACAAAGAGGGATGTACACAAAAAGAGACACTCAAAAATAGAAAACAGGAAGAGAATATGTAAGACGAAGAACGAGAAAGAAAGAAAAAATTGAGAGAGAAAGAGAGACAGAGGGAAGAACGAAAAAAAGAAAAGAGAGATACAAAGTTGTAGAATGCACATAGATCTGAAATACGTGACGGCTAACGCATCAGAAAATGAGAGACGAGCGATGAAATTACTAGTGAGAGAGAAAAAAGTGAGAGAAAGAGATAGAGAGAGAGAGAAAGAGAGAGAGAGAAAGAGGGAGAGAGAGAGCGAGAGAGAGAGAAAGAGAGTGAGAGAAAGAGATAGAAATAGAGAGAGAGAGAGAGAGAGAGAGAGAGAGAGAGAGAGAGAGAGAGAGAGAGAGAGAGAGAGAGAGAGAGAGAGAGAGAGAGAGAGAGAGAGAGAGAGAGAGAGAGAGAGAGAGAGAGAGAGAGCGTGGAATGAAAATAAATTCGAAACAAAAAAAAAGAGTAAGGACGCACAGGAACTGAGAAAGTGTGAGTTATATACAGACTTAAAGACAATAAGAGATAGAGAAAGAGAGAGAGAGAGAGAGAGAGAGAGAGAGAGAGAGAGAGAGAGAGAGAGAGAGAGAGAGAGAGAGAGAGAGAAACAGACACACAGACAGACAGACAGACAGACAGAGACAGAGAGAGCGAGAGAAAGTTAGAGAGAAAGAAATAGAGCGGAAGACAGGAAGAGAGATATTCATACAGAAAGAGAGCTAGAGTGAAAGAAGAATAGAAAGAAATAGTCTGACGATTAAATCACTCAGTAAGGGCATGAACACTTTTAAATACGTGAAGCAATCTAGATCGGCCTTACGTATAGAGGAAAGTAACTGCTGAAATGCAAAATTAACGACAACCAAATAAAAAATTAAAAACTAAAAATAAAATTGCAAATGAACTAAATTTGCATACAGGTGTCCATCTTGCCATTGGACTAAATTTACTCTTCTCTTCATTTTTTACCATGTTTGTAACAATATTAGATCTAAAGGTTGATGGTTTCTTTCGGTTTAACTAAAACTCAATAAGTTATCATCTGGAAATACTTTTGATCCATGTGGTCTCAGGGTGTGTGTGAACAGAGTGAGAGAGAGTGTATGACAGAGACAGAGAGAGAGAGACAAAGAGAGAATGAAAGAGAGACAGAGAGATAGAGAGAGATAGAGAGATACAGAAAGACATAGACAGAGAGTTAGTTTGGATTTTGTTTGATAGTTTTACTACTTCAATATAAAGATCTCTGTGATTTCAAAAACTTCATAAAAAGATTTAATACAATTTACGACACAAGTATAAGACAAAAATGCATTTCACATGTTTTTTCTTTCAACAGTTTTTATACCCGAGTTCTCAGAAACTTTCCATTTCAACAGTTACTTCCCTGTAAACATGACGCTGCTTTAGCTTTTAACAGAGAGAGAGAGAGAGAGTGAGAGAAAGAGAGAGGGAGGGTGGAGAGAGTGAGAGAGGGAGGGTGGAGAGAGTGAGAGAGGGAGAGAGAGGAGAAGAAGAAGAAGGCGAAGAAGAAGTAGAAAGGGGAAATTGAATAGCGCCACTCAGTTTGAGACAACTAGAGAGTAAAATACTGACATAGATAGGCACATAAAGATATAAAATCACGAAATTGAGAGCAGAGAAACAAAGAAATTAGAGACAGAGAAAGAGTAAAATAGTGAGTGGAAGAGGAAGAACCGCATGAAAAAGAAAGAAATAGCTACATACATTTAGAGAAGAAACAGTGAGTAATATTCTGACATACACAGAGATATAAAGGTATAAAATAGATTATAATTCATAGGACCAAGCCAAACAAAAAGAGAGAGAGGGAGAAAAAAAATTGATACTAGACAGACATAGGACACAGAGAGATAGAGACAGACAGATGGACAGAGAGAGAGAGAGAGAGAGAGAGAGAGAGAGAGAGAGAGAGAGAGAGAGAGAGAGAGAGAGAGATAAAGAGGGACAGACAGAGACATAGAGTCAAAGAGGACGAACTTGAAAGAAAACAAAGAAATAGCTACACACATTTAGAGAGAAAGAATGGGTTATATACTCACATACAGGCAGACATAAAAGGAATAAAAATGTATAGAAAAGGAGAGATGAGACACAAAAATATAAAAGAGTGAAAGAGGGAAGGGGAGGGATGGCAAGAGACAGACAGTGAAAGAGGAAGACTCGGAAAAAGAAGAAAGAAATAGCAACACAACAGTGAAAAACTGCTTGGACAGTTGCGTGAGACGCTTGCAGTATGTAAAAATCAACTGATCAAAGCTGCTCTTATGGCATGTAACAATTAAACCGCCATAACAATACCTCTGGGACAATGATGAGGTCCATAGACAGGAAGCTAACACAATCGCCAGAGAGACTAAGTCAAAAGTCACTTTTTCCTGATTGCTGAAGATAAGTGAGATTAGGGCAGATGCTACTTTTGTTCTGACTTTGGTTTAACAAAGGCTTAAGGTACAGCTTAAATACGACAGATTTCTTCTCAGTACATGTAGTAATAAAGCCCAGAGCACACACTAGATTTGGTTTCAGGTTGGATTTTGTATGTCAATACAATTCATAGTCAACATGTAGTAATATCTCCAAAAGTTCACTTCAAGATAAAGTGAAAGCAGATTTTAATTTAGCGTTTAGTACGTTCAAAATTATATAAAAAACGAAACAACAACAACAACAACAACAACAACAACAACAATAATAATAATAATAATAATAATAATAATAATAATAATAATAATAATAATAATAATAATAATAATAATAATAATAATAATGAATAGTCATGTGTACCCCAAATGTATGAAATGGGATCTAAAAGGACGATTTCCGTACTTTTATCAATAAAAAAAAATATCTCTATCCTTCATAACTACACTGAATAACTTGCGGAGCGCGTCATGCATTATGAAGCACGCTACTATTGCATCCAAATCAACCCGAAATTTATAGCCTATAAACGAGATACTTGAATGCAATAATCTGTCACGAAATGGCGATGTTAGCCTCGTCTTTTCTTAACTCAGACAAGACTGTGCCGAGCAGTGCAGGGCTGTAAGATGAGAGCGTTAGCTACTCTTCGAGTGGAGTGAGTGTCGAGCTTATAATTGAAGTCTTTTTAGGGTTTGGGGTCTCAAGATGGGGAAATCTTTCCCGGCTAATTAATTCTAATATTATTTTTATTATTAATACGTATATTAGTATAGTAGCAGCAGTAGTAATTTAAACAGTTGTGGTAATATTATATACATGATACTACATGTATCTCCATCATTATTATTATTATTGTTACTACAGGTATATGTAGTTACTCTATAGTGGGATGTGTTTTAGCTCATTTTAAAATATAAGGTGAGACTTTTTTTTTTCAAATATTATATAAATAATAGAGAAAGAGAGAGAGAGAGAGAGAGAGAGAGAGAGAGAGAGAGAGAGAGAGAGAGAGAGAGAGAGAGAGAGAGAGAGAGAGAGAGAGAGAGAGAGAGAGAGAGAGAGAGAGAGAGAGAGAGAGAGAGAGAGAGAGATGACGGCGCCCAAATAGGCAAACTTAGTTCCTTCAAAACCCATCAAGGGGCATGGAGGGTTTCAGTCGGCATATATTCTCAGGATCGATTTATTTTTTTTTCTTTTTAGTATGCGGGACTACAATAAAAAAAAAAATAAAAGGGGGTGAAGGTTTTCAGCCACGATCCTCCGCCATATAGGCACTCTCGGTATCGCCTACTCATCCAACACCACATTGACGAAGTACCCTAGTCGCCGGTACCTCTGAGGAGGTTGTGGTTCTCACACACCCGTCCGACAAAGCTTCCCTCCCAGCATCTATTCTCCAATGTATAACGAGTGTATTATGGGAGGAGCCACACCAGACCCAAGGCATACATGACGACTGGCGCGCGCCGTCATAGCGTGTGGACCTTGACCGTTTTACGGGTCTTAACACCGTTAGGGATTAGAGCCAGTTCTTGGTTCGTTACCTAGCCAAGCTTACAATCTATTAACAATTGGAGGGCTTTATATAGTGACCTATTGGGAAGTCCAATTTAATGCAGTTTACTTAGTGTGCATATTGATGCATTGTACTAATTAATTTAATTAATGAACTTGGTTAGAGCTGTTAGATTTGACAAAATTGGAAAGCCATTTTGTTTACCTCAATTAAAAAAAAAGTTTTGTGATATTTACTCATGATTTCTTCATAACAAAAAATTTCACCCTCTTTAACGTTGCTGTCGCCATTGTGTTTACATCAGTGAACTTGTTTACAACATGAACGAACTACTGAGTACAAGTCAGGCAGTCTCCCACCCTCGCCAGGATATTAGCAAGTGAGAAAAGTTGTTTTATTCATCTTTTCCAACGAAATATCTATTTCTGTCTGTCTGCAAAGTTTTCACGAGTTAACACAAATTTAAAGAAAGTGTTTTCTCCCTGTTTCAACTTTACGTTGTCATTTTTAGATTCTTTT